>JACXGI010019135.1:0-12447 GCA_016801175.1 Esox masquinongy
GGGGGGGGGGGGGGGGGGGGGGGGGGGGGGGGGGGGGGGGGGGGGGGTCAGTTCGGGCCCCTTCAGCCCTGATAGAGGCGCACGTGCTGGGTGATGTTGCTGCGACAGAGGGGGCATGTCTGGAGGGCACCGCTGCACACCTGGCAACAGCAGACATGACCACAGGGCAGGAAGATGACCTGACACTAATGGTGAAAAAGCAAGGGAGAGGGTGTCATTAAACGTAGTAAGGATATTAATGTGCGTGTGCGTTTGCGTGTGGGGACAGATAATTGCACGTTGTGAGGAGATTTTGCAGACTTTAGGATTAGGGGTTAGGTTTAGATTAACATTTACAATTGGGGTTAGGATTGGAGCTAGGGTTAGGGCACACTCCAGGCTCCTCACCTCCATCTCCATGCACACCACACACTCTGAGCTGCCGGGAGCCTCCATGGGGCTGGGCGCGGAGGGGGTGACCGGGGTCAGCAGAGGGGTTGGTGTCTGGTCAGGGGCGCTGGGCTGAGTAGACGGTGACAGGACTGCTTCCACTTCCTGTGGATAGGGCTTATAGGCCCCTGTGGTGGGGAAGGGGGACAGAGACTTAACTGTAATTGAATCGTCATTTCTAGCCCCTGTGCAGGGTAAGACTTACTGTGTGAGTGTGTGTGTGTGTGTGTGTGTGTGTGTGTGTGTGTGTGTGTGTGTGTGCGCGTGTGTACCTTCTTCAGGCAGTTCAGTTGGCTGATCCTTGGCCCAGTTAAGAAGAGCCTTTTGGACTCCCATCTCATTGATTCCCAGCTGGAAGTACAGAAAATGTAATCTTGAACACACACTCAAGAACATTTGTTCTTCTACTGTATCCTTATGAGGATCAGAACAATGATTCCCGAAATCTCTTAAACCTTACCCAAACATTAACCTCAATAACCTCACCTTTATGCATGAACGTAACCATCTAACACTAATTCTAATTAAGTAATGTCCTAAACCTAACCCCTATGCTGGAGAGATCCCTCGTCCCTGTGGGGACTGGGTTAACAAACCTCACAGGGATCGAGTAATCAGGTTTTAGCATGTTTGTGTGTACCTCTGTTTCTCACATGTACATTAAAACCAGGAACACACAGACCGACTCTGACTACCATCTGACATTACACACACACACACACACACATACACACACACACACACCTTGCTGAGGTCTTGGGGGGTCATGTGACGCAGGGCTTGGACCGAGACCCTGTGGTGGGCCATGATGGGAAGGTAGTGCTGGGCCGACAGTTTACACAGCAGATTGACCAGGTCCCTCTCCACACCAGCCTCCTGAGACGACGAGGGAGACACCCAGAGACAGAGAGAAACGTCTGTATGTAACGTTCATTCTGCTGTGTCCAGCGATGGCAGTGAATGGCTAGTGAACGCAACTAGACAAATAAATCACAAAAATGTCACTTCAACCAAAACAACTGTCTGGATGATGCTTCAACACTACAACTGGAAAATGAGGTCCAACGTGCTAAAAAGAAAATCAAATATCCCTTTAACCCTTAACCGTCATGTGACTCCACAAGGCAGAAGAACTAGAAGGTTCCCAATAATGTTCCGGTGCTATACGGGGGAGTACCTGCATGCGCAGCGACAGAGGCTTGGCATCCAGGAGCCTCTGGTATTGGATCATCCAGTAGTTCTGCTGGTTGGAGTCACTCTTCAGCTCCATCTCAGCCAGGACCTGTCGCAGCTCCACCTCCCGCTGGTCCTTCTGCTTCAGCAGCTGCTGCAGGAGGTCGCTGAGGGCCGAGCGCTGGTCCGACAGAACCTCCTGCACAGACAGGGACAGAGTGTGGACCAGGACGCACGGTGTCAGCGAGAAGCCACAGCATCGCACAAACACAACCGGCCGCCGAGCGGAAAAACAAGTTGCCCGCTACGTGAACCGTTCGATATGCGGAGAGGCAAGCGCGCCTACGCCCATCCATCTCTAAAGGGGAGATGTGAAATTTACTCATGGCAGGGTGACAAGGATGAAGGCAGGATACTCAACGAGAGAAGGCAGCGACAGGTTAGAAGCCAATGAGGAACCAAAACAAAAGGGAGGATCAAAAATAACTGTGCACTTTAAGTAGCCACGAGAGTCGTCAGTGCCTTTATGACGTACCTGCAGGTTCTCAGCATCCAGGTCGCGTCTCTTTACCTCCAGTCTAGTCAGTTGCATTAACTCTCCTTCTATTAGCCTTATCTAGAGACATGGGAACATAGCAGGGAGGTGAGCTGGAGGGTCCTTAAGGTGGGATGATGTCATGCATGCAATGTCAAAGCTCTGGAATAGATGGATGCTGCATGGTTTCATCATTACAAGGTGTAGCTTCCAAACAAAAATGACAGTAGGCTGTGCGGAACAGCTGTTTGTTAGTGATTAGCTGGAACAAAAGCCTGCACACCCAGTACGTTTTCAAAGCCTACAATGTAATACTCCATGTACAACCCCCTTTCCAAAAATGTTGGGACGCTGCGTAAAATTGAAATAAAAACAGAATGCAATGATGTGCAAATCATTTAAACCCTATATTCAATATAAAATAGTACAAAGACAACACATCAACTGAGACATTTTATTGTTTCTTAAAAAAATACATGCCCACTTTGAATTTGTTGCCAGCAACACGTTTCAAAAACAGTTGGGGCAGCGGCAACAAAAGAATGGAAAAGTTGTGTAATGCTAAAAAAC
Organism: Esox masquinongy; assembly: GCA_016801175.1. Lineage (NCBI taxonomy): Eukaryota > Metazoa > Chordata > Actinopteri > Esociformes > Esocidae > Esox > Esox masquinongy. The sequence goes on from JACXGI010019135.1 coordinate 2,708, forward strand.
TAAACCTGGTGGAATATCACAACTAATTGGGTCAATTGGCCACAGCTCAGTAACATGATTGGGTATAAAAAGATCAATCCAGAGAGGATGAGTCTGTCAGAAGTGAGGATGGGACCCACTCTGTAAAAAGTGAGGACCACTCTGTGAAAGACTGCGCGGGCAAATAGTGCAACAATTTAAGAATAACGTTTCTCAATGTAAAATTGCAAAGAGTTTTGGGATCTCATCATCTATGGTACATAATATCATTACAAGATTCAGAGAATCCAGAGAAATCTCTGTACGCAAGGGACAAGGCCGAAACCCAATATTAGACGGCCGTGATCTTCGGGGCCTCAGGCAGCACTGCAATAAAAAGACATGATTCTGTAGTGGAAATCTCTGCATGGGCTCAGGAGCACTTCTGAAAACCACTTCTGAAAACCAACAGTACGTCGCTGCATCCACAAATGCAAGTTAAAACACCACCATGCAAAGAAGAAACCATATATAAACAAGATCCAGAACCGGCGCCGACTTCTCTGGGCCTGAGCTCATTTCAGATGGACTGAGGTGAAGTGGAAAACTGTCCAGTGGTCTGACAAATCAAAATGAGAAATTATTTTTGGGAATCATGGATGCCGCGTCCTCTATAGGACTAAAGGGGAGAGGGACCATCCGGCTTCTTATCAGTGCACAGTTCAAAAGCCAGCATCCGTGATGGTATGGGGGTGCCTTAGTTCACATGGCATGGGTGACTTGCACATCAGTGAAGGCACCATTAATGTTCAATAATATATACAGATTTTTGAGCAACATATGCTGCCATCTAGACAACGTCTTTTTCAGGGAAGGCCTTCCTTATTTCAGCAAGACAAAGACAAACCACATTCTGTACATATTACAACAGCATGGCTCCGTAGTAAAAGAGTCCAGGTGCTAAACTGGACTGCCTGCAGTCCAGACCTGTCACCCATTGACAACATTTGGCATATTATGAAACGGAAAATACGACAAAGGAGACCCCGAACTGTTGAGCAGCTGAAATCCTATATCAAGCAAGAATGGGAAAACATTTCACTTTCAAAACTACAGCAATTGGTCTCCTCAGTTACCAAATGCTTACAGGGAATTGTTCAAAAGTAGAGGTGATGCAACACAGTGGTAAACATGCCCCTGTCCCAAATTTTTTGAAACGTGTTGCTCGCATCAAATTCAAAATGAGCATGTATTTTCCCAAAAACAATAACATTTCTCAGTTTCAACATTTGATATGTTGTCTTTGTACTATTTTCAATTAAATATCGGGATAAATGATTTGCACATCATTGCATTCTGTTTCTATTTGCATTTTACTCAGCTTTACTCAGTTTTTGTAAATGGGGTTGTATGTAATATTCAATGATACTGACTCTATAGTAGAAAGTGTTTGTTTAGAAAATGTTTCAGCCCAGGGTGGGGTCCTGTGTGTAACACAGAAGAACACCGACTTTACACTGAACGACACTGAAATCATACTGAACGTGTGTAATGTAGATGTGTGTTGTGACAGCGCGTTGTGACAGCGTGTTGTGGCAGCGCACCTGCTCCCGGATGTAGCCGTGCACACTGTCCTTCTGGAGCTGCAACGCTTGGAAGGCTGCCTTCTGCATCTCCTCCTGTAGAGGGCCACAGAGAGTCAGCTCACCCACCGGAGCCCCATCGCCCCGTTTCCACCCTCACCCCAACGCAATACCCTCACCCCAACGCAATACCCTCACCCCAACGCAATACCCTCACCCCAATGCAATACCAGGCCAAAGTGCAATAGAACCAGTCAGACACTCCCTCCAGTCGCGAAGCTATTGTAAAAATGTGTTTACTAGCTTTGTTCACCATTTGTTTACAACCACGTTTACATGAACTGTTTCTACTCACTTGAACAATGTCAAGCCGAATAACAACAAATCATGACAGATGTGAAACAGGAAGTTTCTGCTCAGTGTGGCGGGATCTTTACGTGTCTGTTAGATTACTTATGGCGGAAAGTTTACTTTAATCATACTGAAGTAAACTTGGGAGTCACGCAATTATACAGTATATTCAGCAGTCGTTCCACCGTGACCAGGGAGAGAATGCTGTTTTCAAGCTACATTTGAATAACTTCACAAGTTGTGAAAAGTTAAATAACTTATGAACTTCACAGGTTGATGAGACTGTTGCTCATTTGCATTCATTATCCAGGGCCTTATTACAATGCCACAAACGATCTCATTCACTATCCAGGATCTTATTATGATGACTAAAATGATCTGGTTCCATAATCTCACCATGTAGTGTCGCCAAACCCTTAATGTGGCAGCGAGCAAATTAAAGTTTGTGTTCAGTGCATGATAACATCCATGTTATGAGAACTACGTCTTCACACTCTGCTTTTTATCAACAAGTCCTTCCATTGAAATCCAACTACTGGATGGAAAAATAAGTAATCCATGCAGATTTTAGAATCTGAATGGAAACTTAGCTAATAAAGCATTTAGCAGTAAAAATACATTTTACCTCCTGTAGGATTTGAGCAATGGCTTTGGATTTGTCTAGCTGCTGAAGAGAAAGCACCTGATCGAACTTCCTGTCCTGACTCTCCAGACTACAATGACAGGAGACAGGAAACAAGGTGGACATGAGTTCCTAAACAGGAACCTGGCAAAAGACTTCCAGAGAACTGGATTAGACCAAACAATATATCACTGACACACTTTGTATGTGTTTCACTATCCTGGTGGGGCTCTGCAGGTCCTCACAAGGAAAATAGCTATTTTCGGGTTAGGGTGTAGGGTAAAAAGTAGGGTTAGGGTTTATGGATAGGGTTATGGTGTAGGGTAAAAAGTAGGGTTAGGGTTTATGGATAGGGTTATGGTGTAGGGTAAAAAGTAGGGTTAGGGTTTATGGATAGGGTTATGGTGTAGGGTAAAAAGTAGGGTTAGGTTTTTTTTAATGTGTTTCACTGTCCTGGTAGGGCTCTGCAGGTCCTTACAAGGAAAATAGCTATTTTCGGGTTAGGGTATTGGGTAAAAAGTATGGTTAGGGTTAGGGTTAGGGGTTAGGGTTAGGTTTTAAGGTTTATGGTTAGGGGTAATAGAAAATAGGATCACGGATGGAATCAATGATTCATGACCTGCCAGCACAGAGATTCCTAAATTGTGTGCGCGTGTGTGTGTGTGTGTGTGTGTGTGTGTGTGTGTGTGTACTGACCTCCTACAGGTCTCTGTCACCAGGTTCTGTCTGCGTGAGTCACTGGCCTCCTGCAACAAGCGCATGGTGCAGCTCTCTGACAACATCTTCTGCATGGCCCCTGGAAAGAGGGAGAAACAGAGGGAAGGAGGAGCAGAGAGGGAGAAACAGAGGGAAGGAGGAGCAGAGAGGGAGAAACAGAGGGAAGAAGGAGCAGAGAGGGAGAAACAGAGGGAAGAAGGAGCAGAGAGGGAGAAACAGAAGGAAGGAGGAGCAGAGAGGGAGAAACAGAAAAAGAGAGAGGGAGAAACAGAGGGAAGGAGCAGAGAGGGAGAAACAGACAGAAGAGGGAGAAACAGACAGAAGAGGGAGGAGAGAGGAAAAAACAGAGGGAAGAAGGAGTGAGGGAGAAACAGACAGAAGAGGGAGGAGGGAGAAACAGAGGGAAGGAGGAGACATGAAGAAACGGGGAAGTAGAAAGGGAGGAACAGACGGAAGAGGGAGGAGAGAGAGAGGAAGAGAGGGAAGGAGGAGAAGGGAGGAGGAAGGGAGGAGGAGGACAGAGGGAGAAACAAGGGGAAGATGGAGGAGAGGGGGGAAGACAGGGATGGAGGAGAGAGAGAGAGGAAGAGAGAAGGAGGAGAGAGAGAGGAAGAGAGGGAAGGAGGAGAGGGAGGAAGAGAGGGAAGGATGAGAGGGAAATGTCTCATCAGTGTATTGATGAGACAAGACTTCTTGGCGGCCTTATTTCCCATCATTCTCACCTGCTACGTCTTTCTTCCTAAGTGAATTGGTCTCCTCTTGAGTGATGGCCGTCAGTTGCTCCAGCCGTATCCTGCACCAATAGAGGAAACAAAGACCGGTCAGACTGCAACAACCATTTTTTGCACCGTTCCATTTTAAATGAAGGAAATTCCATTCCACTTCCATTTGGTATTTGTCATAAATGTAGCCAGTGGATAAAGAATACACATCAGATGGTTGAGTGTCTCAGTCAGCGCGAGTGGTATAATATTTTTAGCTGTTAGGGCCATAGATAGATTGCTCCATTCAGGGAGATCAATAAGTACATCTCTCGGCACCACTTACCGGTCCTCCTCCAACTGTTGGAGAAACTCCGCACTCTTTCTCTGTCTGGAAAAAAAAACATGCATGGAGGGTCAGAAAGGAAATGAACGGGATTAGTGTAATACACAGGGAACAGCGTGCCATTCAGAAGCAGAACCCAATGTACTGACAAGAATGACAAGAACACAGAAGGCCTATTCAGAGACAGAAGACTGACAAAACACAGCTTCACGTTTTTCAAACACCAGCACCCAAGAGACCGTTAATGGAGACTGAGATCCAGACTCAGTGAAGGAGATCTAGGTTAAATGAAACAAACGTCATCTTGTAGATCTCCAAACTTTTTTGGTTTAGGTCTATCCTGAGTGCGGCTCCTTTTTTTCTGTAAAGGAAAGTGTTACTAAAAGCCTGGTTTACTCTGGACACAAACATGCATACCGTGTGTGTATGTATATGTATGTATTTGTAAAGGACCTCATTTAAAAGGTTCTTTTCATCCTTATCAGCGGCATCGAGGCCAACTAACACTGTCCCTCGCTCTCTCTGCCTGCCCCTCGCTCTCACTGCCTGCCCCTCGCTCTCACTGCCTGCCGCTCTCTGCCTCTCACTCTCTCTGCCTGCCTCTCACTCTCTCTGCCTGCCTCTCACTCTCTCTGCCTGCCTCTCACTCTCTCTCACCGTTTGTTTTCCAGTAGCAGGTTGCTGATACGGCTTGTAATGCCCGTCTCGGCTTGGCGAACCTTCTCCAGAGTCCTCTGTCTCTCCACCTCCTGGAGCTTCTGCTGAACCGACACACCTAGTTCCAGACGCTCCTGTTCCTGCAGATGGGAAAAGACGTAACTACCTACTGCTTTCATGCCCTTGAGCAAGGCACTACACCATGAAGAGCTCCTGGAGTGCTGCTTTGCACTGCTCGCTATTGTGAAAATGTATCATACAGTGAGGGAAAAAATTATTTGATCCCCTGCTGATTTTGTACATTTGCCCACTGACAAAGAAATGATCAGTCTATAATTTTAATGGTAGGTTTATTTGAACAGTGAGAGACAGAATGACAACAAAAAAATACAGGAAAACGCATGTCAAAAACGTTATAAATTGATTTGCATTTTAATGAGTGAAATAAGTATTTAATCCCCTCTCAATAAGAAAGATTTCTGGCTCCCAGGTGTCTTCTACACAAGTAACGAGCTGAGATTAGGAGTACATTCTTAAAGGGAGTGCTCCTAATCTCAGCTTGTTACCTGTATAAAAGACACCTGTCCACAGAAGCAATCAATCAGATTCCAAACTCTCCACCATGGCGAAGACCAAAGAGCTGTCCAAGGATGTCAGGGACAAGATTGTAGACCTACACAAGGCTGGAATGGGCTACAAGACCATCGCCAAGCAGCTTGGTGAAGGTGACAAAAGTTGGTGTGATTATTTGCAAATGGAAGAAACACAAAAGAACTGTCAATCTCCCTCGGTCTGGGGCTCCATGCAAGATCTCACTTCGTGGAGTTGCAATGATCATGAGAACGGTGAGGAATCAGCCCAGAACTACACGGGAGGATCTTGTCAATGATCTCAAGGTAGCTGGGACCATAGTCACCAAGAAAACAACTACACACTACACCGTGAAGGACTGAAATCCTGCAGCGCCCGCAAGGTCCCCCTGCTCAAGAAAGCACATGTACAGGCCCGTCTGAAGTTTGCCGATGAACATCTGAATGGTTCAGAGAAGAACTGGGTGAAAGTGTTGTGGTCAGATGAGACCTTAATCGAGCTCTTTGGCATCAACTCAACTCGCCGTGTTTGGAGGAGGAATGCTGCCTATGACCCCAAGAACACCATCCCCAAAGTCAAACATGGAGGTGGAAACATGCTTTGGGGGTGTTTTTCTGCTAAGGGGACAGGACAACTTCACCGCATCAAAGGGACAATGGACGGGGCCATGTACCATCAAATCTTGAGTGAGAACCTCCTTCCCTCAGCTAGGGCATTGAAAATGGGTCGTGGATGGGTATTCCAGCATGGCAATGACCCAAAACACACAGCCAAGGCAACAAAGGATTGGCTCAAGAAGAAACACATTAAGGTCCTGGAGTGGCCTAGCTAGCCTCCAGACCTTAATCCCATAGACAATCTGTGGAAGGAGCTGAAGGTTCGAGTTGCCAAACGTCAGCCTCGAAACCTTAATGACTTGGAGAAGATCTGCAAAGAGGAGCGGGACAAAATCCCTCCTGAGATGTGTGCAAACCTGGTGGCCAACTACAAGAAATGTCTGACCTCTGTGATTGCCAACAAGGGTTTTGCCACCAAGTACTAAGTCATGTTTTGCAGAGGAGTTGAATACTTAATTCACTCATTAAAATGCAAATCAATTTCTAACATTTTTAACATGCATTTTTCTGGATTTTTTTGTTGTTATTCTGTCTCTCACTGTTCAAATAAACCTACCATTAAAATTATAGACAGATCATTTCTTTGTCAGTGGGCAAACGTACAAAATCAGCAGGGGATCAAATACTTTTTCCCTCACTGTATCTGTGCAAATGGACCAACAAAGCAATATTGTTAACGTCTCATATGACAAAGGAGGTTTGCTTTAGAGGGAAAGATGAGTCAGGGAGTATAGGTCTGGCCCACTCCACATTGCAGTCATGAGGAAAATGTGGTCTTACTGTAAATTAAAGCTGAAGTACGTAACTTTCAAGAACAGAAAATATTTTCAGGAAGTATTTTCCATCATTTTGTCATAAATCTCGCCTGCTGCTGGTGTGATGACAGTTCTCTCTTAAAGCCCTACACGTTACTGTTCACTTTATTCAGCTCATCTAAAAAAAACAGTTCTTTATCCGACCAGGTGAGTTGACATCTCATACCATTTTTTATAAAATTGTCTCGCTGCTTGATCCACAAAATGGGAGTAGTCACTTCCTTATTTTTTTCCATCCTCAGCTCTTTTTTGATACGTTAAACTAATCATTTCCTGTATGCGCAGGAACATTTTTCTCGCTACTGCGCGAGCATCCTTAGCAGCAGTACGCAGAGGGGTTTCAGATGCGGGCTGAGAGCATCTGATACGGTAGGAATTAATCTACGATCCAGATAGAATAGCGATGTGTTAATACACAAAAAAGTATGTACTTCGGCTTTAAGGTGTTAGAAAGGCAAAAGACAAGGTAATTCATTTGACAGTCTGTCCAGGGGTCTTTAGCTATGGTACCGGTGGGTGGTTGTGTGTTACAGCTCTGTCTCTTCGATGTGTGACTGTAATCAGCCAGCAGTCACCTGTTTGACAGACATCAGGATGTTCTCCTTGTAAGAGTTATTCATAAGGAGGAGCTGGTGGTGCTCCTTCTGCTTTTCCTCCAGCTGGCGCTCAAACGCCAGCTTCTCGTGATGCTTCTGCTCCTGCAGGCCATAATGTGAGAGAGAGGGAGGGAGGGAGGGAGGGAGGGAGGGAGAGCATTAAGGCAGGGGAAGGGACTCTGAGTCGTCAACCACTGAGTGATGATAAACCATGAGTTGAAGTCCTCAGCAATACCTTTCTCTTCTCGTAGTCGTTGAACTTACTCTGTGGACGGAAAGACAGCAAAACACAGAAAGGAACCAGTCAGACAGTTACGTTAATATCAGAAAGGAATCATTAGCAATGAGAGGCTTCTGGCCTGCTACTCTAAGCTCCCCTAAAGAGATCTAAATTCAATTGAGGTGTGATGTTTGTGTGTGTGTTAGGGATTTAATGATTAACTGATACGCATCGCTCCATGAATCCAAATATTAAGATGTTCTCTAAGCGATCCATATGTCATGTTGGGGTCTGAAAATCTATTAAAATGTTCAAAGGAATTTTAACAGCTGCTCTCTTTACCTGCATGTCTATTTGTGTGGTTTTAACATGTAATATTTGACATGACAACTGTGAATTTCTTCACGCAATGCAAATTCCACTGGCAGAAACAGGCCATGTACATTTCCCGGTTATAAGTAAACCATATCCAGAATTCACAGGGAAGTCCAGCTCTTCTCGTCATGAGGAAATTAAATGGACGAAACACAAAGGCCACGATAATTCCTACAAAACATGACCATTCATTTCTAGATCAGACAGCAGTCTCTATTAACCAATGACATCTTCGAGTGCAAAATTGTAAAAAAAATATTCCCATGGTCTAGGTATGTATCGAAGGGAAAGAGGACAGGACTAGGAGAAAGGTTTCTCAAGGCTGCGTGGAAGCATGTTCTTTCCTAAATAGCACAGACTCCTTCACAGAAACAAAATGGCGGCGGGCTGAGACCATGCCAGCACCAACCTGCCAGGCCACCTCCAGCCCGTCCACATTGTCTGAGCTCTGCTTCCCAGAGTCCCCCTCCAGCACGGGAAGAAGGTACTGAGACGGAGGACAGTACTCCTCCCCCAGCTCTGTTAACACACACAGGCGGACAGGTCAGACAGATAGGTCGGACAAATAGATGAGACAGACAGGTCAGACAGACAGGTCGGACAGACAGATGAGACAGACAGGTCAGAGAGACAGGTCGGACAGACAGGTCGGACAGACAGGTCGGACAGACAGATGAGACAGACAGGTCGGACAGATAGATGAGACAGACAGGTCAGACACACGGGTCAGACGGATAGATGAGACAGACAGGTCAGACAGACGGGTCACACGGATAGATGAGACAGACAGGTCAGACAGACAGGCGATTGTGTGTAGGTGTGTGGGTGAAAGCAAGAGCTTTGACTGAATTTTCACTAGCTTGACTAGAAACTTGTTCCTAATTATATTCATTGAACTTTTGCTTAGCCAGGGAGTCATTGGAGACCTACGTCTCTCTTCCAAATTGGCCCGGCATACACACCCATCATACACAGAGTACAACGATACAACATAAAATAATATTAATCACAATTAAATTGCCGTAGTAACCCTATCCTAATACGACCGGTGTTGCTCACCGGTGCAGAGAAAGCGTTGGATGTCCTCCGTCCCCACGCTGCACACCGAGGCAGGGGGGTAGGACATCTGAGCAGCGTCCAGGGTCAGGCTCTGGTTGGACAACACATACACGCTGTTAACAACAGACAGACTGGAAAGTGTCATAACCCTAAACCAACCTCACTCTGCGTATGAGTACCCACATACTTCTAAAGTGCGTGCGAGTGCCAATTCCGGTGGTAACTCCCTCACGCTGGTCTCACTCAGGTCCAGTGTGCGCAGGCTGCACATATGGCCCACGGAAGAAGGCAGACGATTTAAACAATTCCCTATGGAAGAAGACAGATCATTTAAACAATTCCCTACTGAAGAAGACAGACGATTTAAACAATTCCCTATGGAGGAAGACAGACGATTTAAACAATTCCCTACTGAAGAAGACAGATCATTTAAACAATTCCCTACTGAAGAAAACAGACGATTTAAATAATTCCCTACGGAGGAAGACAGACGATTTAAACAATTCCCTACTGAAGAAGACAGATCATTTTA
>JACXGI010019136.1:0-12446 GCA_016801175.1 Esox masquinongy
ACACTTTTTTCTACCACATCTTTTCCTTCCCTTCGCCTCTCTATTAATGTGCTTGGACACAGAGCTCTGTGAACAGCCAGCCTCTTTAGCAATGACCTTTTGTGTCTTGCCCTCCTTGTGCAAGGTGTCAATGGTCGTCTTTTGGACAGCTGTCAAGTCAGCAGTCTTCTCCATGATTGTGTAGCCTACAGAACTAGACAGAGACCATTTAAAGGCCTTTGCAGGTGTTTTGAGTTAATTAGCTGATTAGAGAGTGGCACCAGGTGTCTTCAAGTTTGAACCTTTTCACAATATTATAATTTTCTGAGATACTGAATTTGGGGTTTTCATTAGTTGTCAGTTATAATCATCAAAATTAAAAGTAATAAACACTTGCAATATATCAGTCTGTGTGGAATGAATGTATACATTATACAAGTTTCACTTTTTGAATGGAATTACTGAAATAAATCAACTTTTTGATGATATTCTAATTATATGACCAGCACCTGTACATCCCACGGGATTAGGATGGGACGGCAGCTCATTGCCAGGGTTTCCTGCTACAAGTGGACCTCACGTTCCAAACCATCCATCCTGCGTCTACGGACAGCCAGAAGATTCCTTCTCTCATCTCTTGCCTCTCCGGAAAAGCCCAGGAGTGGGCCACCGCCATGTGGAACTTCCATGGACCCACCCAGGGTGACTTCCCTGAGCTCATCTGCCATTTCTGTGCTGTTTTTAACCATCCACTGGAGGAAAGAGAGGCGGGTGAACGGCTGTTCCATCTGCGGCAGGAGACGAGGTCGGCGCAGGATTAGGCATTGGAGTTCCGAACCCTGGCAACGGGGTCTGGGTGGAATGAGCGGGCCCTCATCGGGCCACTACAGATGCTGCCCACTACAGATGGAGCCCACTACAGATGCAGCCTTAGGGAGGACGTCTGGTGGGAGCTAGCCACACTCTGTGTGGATTATTGTTTGTGCTATGTGCCTGGGTTTTCGGTTGCCTCTGTTCTGTTTTCTGTTTTGAATAATTAAAAGAAATGGATTTGAACCACCACTCTGCGCCTGTGTCCTGCCTCCCGCACTGTGACATTCCCATTCTATACATCAGATTCTATTGAATCATATCACTATGTAATGCACTCTACTTGATCTATCCTACCAGTTTCTATCGCTAAGTGTCACCATACAATTACACCATGATGGCTGTCTGCGAATTACAGCTTTGTTGGCGCTAGCATTCATTAGCGACTCATCCTAGTGCATTTGTCATTATCCATCTGTTATGGTTCGACAAAAGTATTTATATTTTCTGTGTAGACAACTTTTTAGCTAGCTGGGTTTTGAAATGTTTTACAAATGTCTACATAACAACACCACATCATCCGTCTTAATTTAACAAACTGACCAGATAGCTAACCTTTTCAGGAACGTAAATATTGTCCCTTGGCCTTGGGTAGCAGCAGCAGATCATTTCATCTGTACTCCATTTTTTCCTGTGGCAAACAAATCTAATCAGTGAGCTTAAAATAATGCTACCTAGCTAGCTAATAGTGTAATGTAAGATAGCTCTCTAGTTAACATGAAGTAGTTACAAAATGCAAGCTACTAAATGTAATAATAGTAGTTGTGTCAGTTATGATGTGATCATTATATTGTGATAGGGGACAAGTTGAGGAGTTTGACATACCTTGTTTTTTTACTAATAGTTTTTCCACAGACCTTGCATTTTCACCTGACAGTAGGCAGGCAATAGCGGAGCGTGAGCAAAGAAAGTAGCTAGTAACCATCTGCACTGACTCGATTCTGATGATTACTAGCATTACTAAGCAAAAAGTTGTTGAGAGGTGTGGTCGATGCTCTGCCTCTGGGCCAAGTTGGCTGTAGCTAGGAGATCACTGTGACTGACAGGTGCATTCACTTGTTGCAGTCAGCGTTTGAGGTAGTGCGTTATATTCAACAGAGTAAACAGGATGAAATTTGGAGAAGTATTTTATCAACTTCTTCAGTTGCAAGAAATTCACATTTATTTTTTCAGTTGCTAGAAAAAAGTTTTTTTTTTTTTACATTTATAATAGTAGATACATCAAATGCGCTTGATACTCCACTGCGTTGAAAGTGGTAGGGCGGCACCACACATCATTGAAAAGAACTGGGGCAAATGCCAGCTCGCCACACATTTTCCGGCGGCTCTGAATGGAAGTTAAATGTAACGGAAGTTAATTAGTTTGATAATGATTTTCACAGTTAACTTAAACTTGAAATCGTTAATGAAAATGTTAACTTCATTGATTAACGGATTAACGGCTTGGTGCCCTGGTCTGCTTAAGGGTTAAGGAATTCCACATTTTCCCAGTGTGGATAATGGGTGCTTTTTCACTTACAGATCCAAAGGTTTATATGTTATTCTTGCATTCTGTCAAAAGCATTGTAAAATAGCTTTGCCACAAAACTATTGCATTAAACAATAAATGTGTACACTTTAGTCCTGCACTTGTATTCTAGTCAACAGCTTGCACATAAGGTGCCAGAAGACTACCATACATAATGACATTATAGATGAGAACATAATGATTTTATTTGTCAAACAGTAATCATCATACACTAAATATGCTGTTACCAGTTTCATTTGAGAAATAGCATCAAGCACATCCCTGTGCACTATCATCACCCATGGTAAGTTCATCATTGGAACTTGCTCCAATTGTTGCTTAACTGCATGGTATTCTATAAATATTTGCACGTAAAGTGTTTTCCATAAGCATTTGTCATATAATAATTGTCAATATTTGCGCGTAAAGGGTTTTCCACTGCCATGTCTCTTATGATTACTGAAAGATCCCAATCTTGAACGACCAATCTGATAATACAGTTTAACAGACACTTCCTGTTTACATCACACTTGTAATGATTTGTGTCTTTACTTTTTTGTGTCTCACATAAAAATGTGGTTGGAAACATGGTTAATGACATCTATTCATGGTATAAATGCAGTTCCAACTAATCTCTTATGAATATACCATCACCAATGAAGTATACAGTGAGATAATCCACCACGTTTTTCGATTTAACACATGATGGGATTATGGGAGTTGTGAGTGTCATACAGATAGATTCAACCAGATCAGTATTCCCAGGAGTCCTCAGAAGAGATTTGCCTAGCTAAATTACAATACTGTGAACTTTCAGTTAGTAATGAGAGAATGGAGGCCCACCAAGTTAAATGAAAGCCTGGTTGCTGTGAGCCTGTGAAAGGAAGGAAGCAAGACTCTCCTGGGACAGCTTGTCATGAGAGGTGAGACTACAGCAGCAGAAGTAAACAATAGATGTTTGGTAAAAGGCAGATGCAGTCAAGCAGCCATAAAAAAAGCGGACAGTCTTTGAGGGGAAAGCTGACAGACTCCATTTGTCTGAAGGTGAACCACGCTCTCATGTCACATGCCATAACTTCCCATCAACCCCCTGGAGTTTCACCTCAGACACGTCTGTGTGTGGCCAGGAGAGCAGAGGGACAGGTTGTTGAGCGTGAGGGGAGAGAGTCAGGGCTACCTACTGTGAATGACAATCCTATGGGTGGGAAATCAGTTCTTAACTTACTATTGAGAGTAAGGAGCAGAATACACCAGGTGCCATTTTGAAATGTTCAGTCACTGACAGTCACTCAGTTAGTTTATTATTATTTATTATTATTCTAAATTAGTCTGGACAGCTACATAGTCATATCAAAGTCATAGCAAAATGTGTAGAATTGCACAAATATGCTTTACAGTTCAAACATAAAATCTATGAAAAAAATGAATAGACTTGCATGAAATGCAACATTTTCTCTTTGCTGCATGACAAAATGTGTATAATTGCAGAAAAAAATGTTTTAAACAAAACATACTATGTAATATGACAAGAACATTAAAAAGTGTATCCGTTCAGAGCCCCCAAAAAAGCTGGTGGGCATTGTCCTCAGTGCTTTGGTTAAAAATATTCCTGCGCTATTCAAATTCTGCTTCAGTGTTCCAATTATTGCATGTAAAACGTTAAAGAATCATCACAAATTATCGCATGCAAATTATTATGTGGTGTTAGCATTTACACACCTGCTTTAGTAAAATGTCTCAATGGCTGATAATTATTTAGGCGGCAGAATGCTTCTATATGGTTTTTCATCTTTATCCTCACTATCTCACTATAACCATCTCTTTGTCCCCTAATTTTATACATTGTCTTTTTGTTATCCAGTAGGCTGTTATAACTGATATTTTGGTATATGTATTTTAAAAAATACCTTTGCTTACTGCAGATAACATTGTTCATATTTTGATATGACAGCTGCAATATGTGCACTCTCTAGGTTGTGCCACCTGACACAGACAAATATCCCTTATCAAAGCTCCAGAATTTTTAAGGCCCATGTTCTTCGGGAAAAGACAAACGCCTGGGACAAGTAGAAGGTCTTTAGTTGCTATGCCACCTATTTGTGGAGGTAAGGTCTTTTGATAAATAGCAAACACTACATAAGAAACAAAACAATAATACCAGCTCTTTACCAAAAGGAGTGAAGCATGGGAATAACAAGCATAGCAGCAATCAACAGGTCTACGGCTTTGTAGAGGAAAGGGACAATTCAGACAATATCCAATATGGGACCGCACTGCATAAACAACCGCTCTAGTACAATGGCAAAGGTGTGTAAAGATGTCAATCCCCATGTTCTTACACAGATGTCTCGTTTGTTAAAATCGCCTTATTATACATGACTCTCAGTTACTCTTTTTTATTTCAACATTATTCCGGTAGACATGATCCCAATTGTCCAAATCTCCAAGAGCACTTCAATTTGAACAATTGAAAACAGCAGATTGGGCTGATGTATTAGCACACTGAACCGAATCACATAACGCAGCTGAAACACTGTGGGGCTGGTGCAAAAATAAATTGAATTCCCCCAGCTTCACGCAACTTTCACTGTTATTAGCTTGAAATACTAACAAGACTAGAGCATACAAAAACATTTTGTTGACAAGGGAGGCGTCATTCGCAAGCAGAAGGAGCGTGGATCCTGGCTAAAGGGCACTCACTTGCCAAAAACGTAGGTTGTTTAAGATTAGATGAACAGGTTGTCACCCAAGAATTTGGATTAATGGACACTTCCATCACTCTCAGCCTTGCCAGTCGCAACAACCTGTACACGCACAGATGACATCTGGTAGCATTGGCACAGGGAAACAATGGCATTTTATGACGCAAACCCTGCTCCCTAATAACAAAGCTCACCTGGGTAAAATAGGTTCTGTTGTGATGCATTTCACACATCAATCCTGCTTTCAATAACAGAATGAAATAAAAAATTCAAACAAACATTTCTGCAAGCAAAACTCTGGGCTATAAACTACAGTGAAAATATAATTTGAATAACCGTAAGCCCTGCATTTTGAAAGCATTTGAATGTGCAGTACGTGGGTGAAATCACTCAGAAGACTAGCCAAGAACACTAACCATTGCATACCCCCCAAAAAAATCCCAAAAAATATTGCTACCTATGTCGTCATAATTGTTTTATTTCCTCTATAACCCTTTAAAATTGCATTCATCCACCACTGTTACGTAGAAGGCAGACAAGCCATAGGCTTCGTCGTTTACAGACTCAGTTACACAAGACAACAATCGGGCCTACACAGTGCCAAAAACAATTCAACCACAATGCTTATATATTTCAGCTTTATCACAGTTAAAACCGGAGGGCAACATCTGTTTGGTATTGTTAACAAAGCAAATATTGCATGCTCCAGTTACATGACTCACACAGCACACATGCAAGTTGGTATTATTTGGCCAAAAGGAGTCTCCAATCTGCCTATATTGTAAACATTTTAGTCCATAACAGGTAAATAGTTACAGTATGTATAGTTATTGAGTGCCCTTCAAAATGATTTGCCCCTGTGTAAAGATGAGCAAAATAGGCTATGCAAAAAATATTTTTTGTTCATAAGCTTGATCTTACACTGGAAAACAAATTAGAAATCTAACCTTTGATCCAAATAAAATGGTTTTAAAACAATAACACATTCATATTTCCCCTTGGTGTTTACTCTTGGACTCTCCATTTCAGCTCAACCCACAAGCTTTCATCTGAGTTTATATCAGGGGATGGCCATTGCAGAAGCATGATTATGTGCATCTGGAAGAATGCTTTGGATCATTGTTCTGCTTGAAGATCCAATGACGACCCAGTTGTAGCCTTCTGGCAGCGCCAGACAGATTGCTCTAAAATCTCCTGGTACATGACAGTCTTTGATGCCATGTATCCAAAGCAAAACAACCCCACAACATCAATTCTTAATTATTGCCCTAACCAAAGTTTTTACAACCAATTCCTAATTTATAAAGGTCAACATACTTCTCATTTTTCATTTTTGTGTTCTCTGACCTTGCCCATATTGATAGATGAATAAAGTAGATTGGCATATGTTTAACCCCATATTTCTATCCCAATGAAACAGGAAGTAATGACCACTTAGGACTTCCATTGACACAGATGAACATGAAAAAATATATAAATGGGAAGATACTTCCACTTTATTCGGTTCATGAGAATTTCAAGTTGTGCCAATCATTGTCACAATTTTGTAAACAGAAAATGCATTTCTTGATTAAGATATTTTTAATCTTTCATATTTTGAGCGCATGATCAAGCTAATGAACAACAATGATATATTCAATATTTTTTTTAGCTCATCTTTACCTAGGGGGCAATATGTCTGTCTTACAGCAACGAACATTGGTACCTCTGTAGACATAGTTCTATAAATGTGTATATTTGTTGGTGTTGTGATAGCAACATCAAATTGACATTGATATGTGTGCTAATTAGGCTGCTGCAGGCTGTCTAACTGATCATGCGTGATGGTAGTTATTTAGTTTTCTGTCCTGACTATTCTAAAGCACAAGGTATAGCATATGGTTCTGACTTGTCTGCTGGTTGTGCATTGCCTTATTTCATCTGGGTGTTTGATAATCCAGGTAGGATTATAAACTACTTAGTAATTGACAACAATTCAAAACTGATACCAGCTACTGGTCAATTAGTTCTAAATGTAATATTGTAGATAGTGTCTGAATGTTTTTACCCTGTCTTGCATTAAAGCCCTCGCTCTGCTCCTGTACTTTTCATTTTACACTTAATGTGTGACCACAAACAAATATACATAATTGGGAAGGAAAAGTGAGATTTGAAACACAGTGCTGATACAATATGGCCAGATAGCACAAATTTTAAACTCCAGGTGCTGTCAAATTGCAAGTAAATGTGAGGCCCAAGATGTTCTGGCAGGGATAATGCACCTGTATAAGTAGGGTCTCTGATCTACAGTAGTAAAGCAGGTAGTTCAATTCTGACACTACAGTAACATGTGTTTCTTGGTATATGAATATAAATCTGTGTAGTTTACATTATTAATACAATATGTAAATGAAGGTGTTTACCATGGCTTCTTCCTCTGCTCAGTGGTTAGATGTGTTTTCCATCTGAGAGGCTGGGCGTTTTTCAGCCTTTGCAGTGAAATACAAGGGTATGAAAACCTGTACCAGGTGCCGCAGCTAACCCTGCAAATCAATCATTCATTTGAGAGAGATAATTTATGATCAGCTCAAAGGGTTACGGATCCAATCTTCGCCATGTTCCGACTGTCATGTCCGATGCTTAAATCTGCCATCAGTCTTCATATGGGGCCCAGTTCCTCTTCTGTCATCACTATTATTAGGGCCACAATTTATCCCCAAAATGATTCATTATGACAGGATACATGCAAACAGTGAGGGGAGTAAATATGATAAATCGCTTAATTTGATAAATTAGCATTGATAGCAGAATTGAAGCGACAATCTCACAGCACCTAATGATTGCAATATAATTTTATTGTTTACCTTCACCTGGAATAGTGTATTTATGGTTCTATACAGTAAATGGTTGATATTAACTGTAATATAAGTGTAAATATGTAGATTATATAATAGATGTATTAATCTGTTACAATACCCTTATTATCAGCTTTGGCTACATGTTATATTCATCATGTACATGCATCAATGTTGCTTGACTCTTTTGGACACTTGCTTGAATATTGTGGCTCTTGGGGTTCCACAACTAGCCTATTACCTAACAATGCCGTTTTTTCTTTACATTAAACATTCCTGGAGTGAACTAATGGCTGTTTGGCATGCAAAAACGTTCCAGTTGTAAAAAGATTGGTTCATTAGAAACTGATCAGCAACTAGTGTGCTTGCTAACATCATAAATGGCTTTCATACCAACAAGTTGGCAATAATTTTTTGGCTATTATGTGTAGGCTACTGATATCAGCGTGATAGGCTAGCCCTTGTCATTTTTGTTTGTTTAGTTTGTTGACCCAATTAGCCTGCTTCACCAGCAGCAGCAATCAAAAGCAAATGTTGATTTTCGTTGATGTACTGTAAAGTAAACAACACAACTAACCCATATTTATAACTGACATAGATTTTAAGATTGACTCTCAAATATTAATGTAAGGAAACATTACAAAGACTATGCTAATCAAAAACATGCTTCTATAAATGCATATTAAAGAGAAATGACATGTCAGTCATTTGAAGGTCACGTACTGTAGTGTAACATTTGTTAATTGTTTTGACATTGTGTGAAATTGTTATGATGTGTTAGTTAACCAATGAGAAATCTTGTTAAAGTTGACACCAATTTGGTGCACTATGTACAGGGCATTCTGATATGGTCACTCAGAATGAGCGTTGGATCGAGAGAAATAAGATGAGCTCTCGTGTTTGTACATTAATTAAATCAATCTAACATATGTTTTATTTTCTGCAAAAATATCATTTTTGAGAAACCAAATTTCTAGTTGGACTATAAATTGGTGAAGTTAGCATTGTGTTTTTGTAGTTTCATATCTATGACTTCCTATAGTATACCGCTGACATCTTGGTATTCTTTGTAAAGCACATTAAATTGCTTCTATGTATGAATTGTGCTATATAAATAAACTTGCTTGCTATTTTGGTTTGTCTTCACGAGCAAGCCATGCCTAGTTAATTATCTTTTTAATGTTTCTTGTCGGAGGCAGGACACAGGCACAGGGAGAACAGAGGACTTTATAGTTAATTAAAAGTTCATAGTTTGTACAAAACTAAAGTAGAATAAGAAAAAACAGAACAACGTTATATACAGTATGGAACAGAATCCAAAAAATGACTGATACAATACAAAAGGGAAGGAGGAAATAAATACACCTCCGGAAAATATTTAGAGACAACTGCACCTTTTTCTTTCCTTTCCAAAAAAGTTGAAAAGGAAAGTTCTGAGTGAGGAACAGAAGCGTTTGTTTGCAGTGGTCTCTTAAATTTAACCCTTCTGTTCCTCACTCAAAACCTTCCTTTTCAACTTTTGTGGAAAGGAAAGAAAAAGGTGCAGTGGTCTCTTCATTTCTTCCCTGGAGCTGTAGGTACAGTGATCAGAACACAGGTCAGGGCAATAACAACAAACAGTCTGTGCTCCAAATGAGGGAGTTTTGGGTTTCAGCCTGGAACCCCAAAGGGAAAGCAACAACATAGTTGATGCACAATGGCTTGGAAAATCTCCCTAGTATGGTCAAAACATAGGAAGAAACCTAGAGAGGAACCAGACTCTGAAGGGTAGCCAGTCCTCATCTGGCTTTGCCGGATGAAGAGTACATGACCTTTTGAGCCATGTCAATGTCTTTCCATGTTCAGATGACAAGCAGATCAAAAAATGCATATGGGCTGTGTCCTGTGTCATTTTGCCAATGCCCAAATTGCATTGGAGAGAGGAGATTTCATTGGAGATGAGAGCCTGCCAGGCAAAGACAGCAAGAGTGGCGTGCGTATACAGAGCCTTTTCGTTCACCTCCACACGCCCGGGCCAGACTGAACTTAATCATAAACCTTGCTGTTTAGTATACACTTTAAAGGAAAGGTTCACTATTACCTGGGGCCTTTTTTGAGATTATCTAGCTAAATCCTGTACTGTAGAGACATTTTTTGGGGGGGATTATTACCGTTATTTTGATTTTTTAAAAGGAGTCTCTCTCTGGGCTACAATCGAAATGAATGGAAAGTGAATATATTTTAATGAAAATATATGAAATATTCGGTTTTCCAAAATGGAAAGGCCAGGGTATATTGATATAGGTCTCCGATATGTTCTCCGAAAACAATTCGTGCCAAAACGAGCATTTTATCAATGGTTTTCACTGTTAATTCTTTCTGGAAAATGTATAGGCAGATGCCGTGCTGATTAATCTGTCTGTGAGGAGGCTGTATCCGTAACCGGCTTTGTTTACAAAACTGTATTTCATGGTAGCTTTTATAGACTACGAGCTCAAACAAAAATGCCATCA
This sequence comes from Esox masquinongy, assembly GCA_016801175.1. Lineage (NCBI taxonomy): Eukaryota > Metazoa > Chordata > Actinopteri > Esociformes > Esocidae > Esox > Esox masquinongy. Next base: position 10,385 of record JACXGI010019136.1, read on the forward strand.
AGTTGTATTAGCTGCTAGTAAACCAACGCAAATCTGTCTGCGAGGAGGATTTATCCAGCAACCTCCTTTGTTTACAAAACTGGAGCTCACGTAAGGAGTGGGATTTAATGCCATCGAGAACCCTGATGTGTCCGTGGATGAGGCTGAATCGGCTCTAGCGTGTGCAACAGATGGCATTACCTTTCAAGCTCTTATCAACCAGGTAGTTTTGGAAACCTTCCACGTCCCCGAAGTGAACTGGAAGAAGAGGCAGAGGCCGAAGGGACCAAACGGACAACTCTCAACTCTGTAAGTAGGCATGTAATAGCTATTTGGATAATTCTGTCTTAAGTCCCGTTCTGCAGGAATAGTATGGGGAGGTACTGAAATTATTACTACTCGAGCATTGGCTCGATTTTCATGCTGTTGGGAATGGCCAGGTCAGTTATTTTCCCTGACTAGTGTTTCGAACAACCTCAGGCTCCTCTGATAACATTCTGGAATGACAGTCTGTCTTTTAGACAATTAGCTAGATTTCATTTAATAAACACAATAGGGGACTGCACATTTTCGAAACATTTTGATAAATTGTGCTTGTTGCTAGCTAGTAAACTCCAATGAGGTCAACACCGTAGTTCAGCTGGTTTGAAACAGCACAGTTAGCTCAAGTGCGGACGTTTACAGGTGTTGTGAAGTAGTGCATTGTTTACGAAAAAAATGTTCGGTTCCACATACAACATAACCATTTATACAATGCTCGTTTTGGCACTTTTTTTCAGGAGAACATATAGAGACCTATATCAATACACCTTTCCCTTCCCATTTTGGAAAACTGAATCTACCATATATATTTGAATGCTACATTGGTTGCCCTGTTCCATGCTGCACTTCCATTTCAGCCCAGAGAGAGACTGCAGGAAAAATCTGAAAAACTCCAAACTGAAATAATTTACAAAAAAAAAAAATGTCACTATGAAATAGGATCATGCTAAATAATCTGTAAATAGGCCCCAGTTTCAAAAATAGCAAACTTTTCTGTGCTGTGGGAGAAAGCCCTGCCTCTAGCTGTTTGTTTAGAAATTCTAGCTACATTGAGGACCCCTGCATCTTGTGGAAAGATGTAAACACGCACATCCAACTCGTCAGGTGCAGGACAAAAAAAAATAGTAATGATAGAAGAGAGTCCGCAATTCTGATAATGCACCAACAAAAATGTAATAAAATAAAACACACAGATTGACAACGTTTCGATCCCAAACGGATCTTCGTCAGGTCATACATGCCCAGTAAACCACACCCACATAAATAAACTAGGTGAAACCCAGCAAAATGAAACACCAATTTGTTATGCAAACGAAATCTACAGGTATGGTGGATCATAAATAATAAGGTCCACCGTGGATTGAACACAGATACCAGACACAAAGCTAGAAAAATGAAATGTGATCAATTTATCCAGTAAGCCTCTGTCTCATGATTGTGTATCTGCACTTAGCAAAGGTCTCATTGCTAATGCATCATTAGAAACTACTGCAGACTTGTCGAAAAAGACGTCACACAAATATTGAATAGAAAAAGGGAGTTTAAAGTAGCTAATAAAATGTCGAAGGAACAAAGACAAGCCCTTAAGTCTTTGAAAGAAGGTTTTGTGCCAAAATTGCCTGGTATTTGGAACTGTTCATAATTCCCTCCACCGTGACTAAGGCCCCGGTTCCAGCTGAAGAAAAACAGCCCCAAAGCATGATGCTGCCACTACCATGCTTCACTGTGGGTATGGTGTTCTTTGGGTGATGTGCAGTGTTGTTTTTGTGCCAAACATACCTTTTGGAATTATGGCCAAAAAATTCAACCTTGGTTTCATCAGACCATAACACATTTTCCCATGTGCTTTTGGGGGACTTGATGTTTGTTTTTGCAAACTTCAGCCGGGCTTGGATGTTTTTCTTTGTAAGAAAAGGCTTCCGTCTTGCCACCCTACCCCATAGCCCATTCATATGAAGAATATGGGAGATTGTTGTCACATGTAGCACACAGCCAGTACTTGCCAGAAATTCCTGCAGTTCCTTTAATGTTGCTGTAGGCC
>JACXGI010019137.1:0-12445 GCA_016801175.1 Esox masquinongy
CGCCTGCGAGCCCTCCCTCTGGGCCTGGCTCCAGACGGGGGCCCCGGGCTTCCTCCGGGCAGGGTAACTCCTCCTCTTCCTCTGTTGTGCATTGGTTTTTCTTTGAACCATTCTTAGTCTGGCTCCTCCCCCGAGACCACTTTGCCATGGGAAACCCTACCAGGGGCACTAAGCCCCAGACAACACAGCTCTCAGGTTCCCAGGAACACACAAACCTCTCCACCACGGTAAGGTGATGGCTCTCGGAGAGGTATTTTGATCTTATTGTTTTTAATTTGCTTGTGCTCATTTGCTTTGGTGCTTGATTGTGTAATACATTCAACCACACTAGACGTGTTCACAGGGCACCTTAGCCTAGGGCTAAGAGCTTCCTAAGCCCAGGGCTAAGCAGGTGTTCACACTTGAATATTTTGAAGTGGAAAAGCACCACCCTTAGCCTAGGGGTAGCTGGCCATGCTCTGGAGCAGGGTTAGCCCCGACTTTTCAGAGCTAGCCGCAGAAAAACGGTGATAAAATAACCAGTGTGAAATGGGGTCAAGAACAAACCATAGCACGTTTATTGTCCAATCACAAAAGCTGCCCTTTCACTTAATTTACATATGCTTGTGACGCGCACCGTTACCAACAGCTCTGTCTGTTTTGTTTTTTTCACTCTGCAAATAGTTTCATTATATCTGCTAAATCTTAACAAAGTAGTTATTGCAGCTTGCTTTGGATGTAAATCCAGCAAATATGTCGAAAGAATTAAGGTTGACTAACGTTTTTCTCTTTCTTTGCATAGTTTTGACAAAGTTGTCAAAGCAAATACCGACAGGGTGGGTATCTTGATCAGTCGATGTCATGAAGTCGTTAATTGAATCGTGGTAGCGTAACATTGATCATGTGTCAGTGATGTAGGCTACAGTAACATTATTCGCATGCTAGAGAGAACTAAACATTTGCAGCTTATCATAGAATGTAAAATGGTATTGCGTTGTATTTGTCTGTTAGCCCAGGGCTTAGGAACACAAGTGTGAATCCTTAGCCTAGGGTTAAGCTTTAGCCCAGGGTTAACAAACTCTTGTGTGAACACAGGCTACGCTAACCCAGAGCCAGTCTTAGCCTGGGACAATGCAGTTTGTAAAGGCCTAATTTTCCATCCCCCCCACTGTAATGTACACGGGATACTTTCTGAGGAAAAACTCTACAGTACCGCTGTGAATGTATTGTACGAAATACTCAGGAGAGTTAGTAAAATTACGAATATAATGTGAAATCATGGGGCACTGTGCTACATCCAGCAAAACAATATATTGTTGTCTTTTTTTAACCCCCAATGCCACACACTATACTGTACATGGAATTCATATTGCTTCATTAGTTAGCAGCTAGTGGCTTTTTTTAGGAGTCTGGCTAGTTACTCCATCTTAAATTATTCTGTTGACATGAACATTATATCAGACAGTTTAACTATTTAATAATTTGAATTTTAGACATGGTGTTATGAATTCCAGCCGCAGTAGCTAATTAATCCACTGTTTTCATTTGTACAATGACTTGCTACTATAGGCAAATATTTAGTGGAATGCAACGTTGCCATGATTATTTCATTTAAAAAAAACTACCTAGCAGAGTCAAAAAATGGCTAACGTTAGCGATAAATGCTATCAATGTTAGCTAGCTAGTAACGTTAGCTAATGGAAATATATTTACTCAAAAATCATTCTGGTGACATGAACAATATAACATACGGTTTAGCTAATAATAATTTGACCATTTAGAGAGCTAATCTAATCATAGCTAATCTATGCTCACGTAGCTAAGCTAATTCTCTGTTTTCATTTGTATAATGATGTGCTAATATAAGCACATGTTTAGTGGAATGCAACGTTGCCATGATTATTTCATCAAAAATAAATGCTAGAAGAGTCTCAGTCTAAACTAGCATTAGTTCACCTTAAATCATTCTGCTGACATGAACATTATAACCAATGATTTAGCTATTAAAAATGTGCCTTTGGTAGAGAGGGTGTTATGAGTTTAAGCCTCAGTGGATAATTCATTCTCAGTAGTTAAGTAATTTCTCTGTTTTCATTGGTTTCTACAGCTCCACTTCTAAATGAGGGCTAAACTTATCAATTGTACCTTTAAATTGTAGACATGGCAGTTAAATTAAAATGAAATCTGAGTTGTAATTTAAGAATAACACATGGGTACATAGGCTATATGCCCATGCCCTACCAAAGTCAACATATTTTTACAGTAAGAATAGGGAGGGCATTTTCCAAATAAATGAAAATCTGGAAAGGTATTGGTTTTACTGTTGCCACCTGTAATAGTCTTTTGATCATCAAAATTAAACAATTCTAAAATAAATAGTTTGCTCAATCATTGATTTTAATACACATAATTAAGTAAACATACCTTTGAAAATTATAATGATTATCTCTTCTGACCCCATCATTATTGTACAACAAGTAAAAGGTGAATTCATTAATATGCTCTGCGCTGGGGAAGACTGATAAACATCCATACAGTTATATTTACCATATAATTAGGCTACATTTATTACATTCTGAAAATTTCAAGCAACTACCTAGTTACATTGTTTTGTGCTTAAGGTGTTCTACTGCTCAGGTCAGTACGTTGAAAAACATGGCCGCCATTGACAGATGAACATGTGCAGGGGTGTGGTTTTGCACATATATACACACATCTCCTATAAGGATAATGGTATTATGATTCTACTTGGTGCGTATGTTAACAAAGATGATACAACCATAATGACTGCAAATCATTTTTTATCATCCACACGGTGGTGCTATTCATGTTTCCCACATTTGCAAGCTCACCATGCTCAACCCGTTTAAAATAAAATCTTGAAAAGAGGTATGTAAGTCCATCTCCTCCCAAAGAACATATTTGCAATTGGGACCCATTAAGTCGGGCGTAAAGTTTTTTCGGCAATTCTGAATTTGTGAAAAATGTGTGATTATATTTGGTACACATGATCAGGGTTGTGAGTTTAGTTTATATGAAAAATGTTTCCATTTGGCCACATGGGGATAATAGTGAAAAGGAAAAAAACATACATGTAATATTGTTTACAGCTGTGGACATGAGATGGATTTGTGTCCTATTAGAAAAACTGCAATCTGGCTACTAATAGCTTAATGCTGAAACCCGCTAAATGCTGTTTGCAGCTTTAATTTGAATTTGTATCTGTAATTACAATAGCAGGTTCTGCGGTTGTCGATTAACTAATACATTTTCACATTCATTAGAATAAAAAAATAGTGTCCTGATGTTTGTTATTACCTATCCTAACATTACAGATCCATTTATTCTTATATTTTATATTGATTATGGAAATGATATGCAAATAAAGGATGAACGGTCAGAATGAACGCTATGGCCATTCTAGTAATAGAATTCTGGCAGTGTGTGTGTTAATGTCTCGTGCTTTTGCTATAGGTTTGGAAATGATGCCTGCTCTAAAGAATCACTGAACATGCTGGTCCGTGCCTGTGATACAATGTTCTGAAAGTGTCATTACAGTTTTTCTCAGTTGCTTAAACACGAAAACTGGTTCATGTAGTACAAAAGCCCATACCCTTACGTCATTCCCTAAAACACACATTTCCCATAACTGCAAACACTATTCACCTGTTTTTCACACATTTCAATATTCTAAACTCTTTCTGCAAAACCTTAAACAAAAGTGGACAAATAAATAATTAATGGCAGGATCAATAAATAGGGCCTAGTGGCATTTCCATGTGCTTTGGAACAATGGATCCTAACAATGCCGAAGTTGCAAGACAACAGAGAGGAAGAGGACTAGGATGAGGTGGTGGAGAGTGTATGACTGCAACCCCTCGCACAGCAAAACCTAAAGGAGGCAATGTGGATGAGGTGGACGCCTGTGGTGATGTGTTTGTGGAGTCTATCAAGGGTTCTAAGGCACACAAGGTTATTTTCTCCATGCTGCCTGGCAAGAGTAAACAATGTGTGATGTTGAGATTTTATGGCCTGACCCAGACTTGAGACGCGATGATGAGAACACTGATGCTGAATAACCTGACCCAGACATGAGACGATATGATGAGAACACTGACGCTGAGTAACCTGTACATTTGCTGCATTTGGAAATAAAGCTTTTGGAAATTGGGTATTTCTTATATGTTTTGTCAGTGTGACAGTTCAAAGGTCAGGTTTTTGATCAAAACAGCATATGCAGTAATATTTCCTTATCCACTAATGTAATTTATTACAGTACTGTTTTGAATTTCTCTCACCAGCGTGTTCCTGAAAGGGTTATCTGGATAGTCAGCACTGTGATTTTACAAAGTTCCAAATGATTTCTCTGAATACCTATTCTAAACATTTTGGTAACAGTGTTCTGAATTAATCCCTCCAGTGTGTAACAAACAGTCATGTAGTGTTTTTGACATCTTGTGTGTTGTCTGAGAGCAAAGTTTAAATTGGGACCCAGAAGTTAAATGCTTGTACCATTGAGTGTACGTTTTTTAAATTGTGTGTGAAGATTTGAGAAAAGTTGAGTGAGTTGTTCCAGGAATTGTGTCTAAGCAATTGAGAAAAACTGTAATGTGACAGACATGATGGTTACTGGTTGAAGTTGTAGCAGCCAACCACCAATGTTTGAAAGTGTAAGAGCTTTTCCGACCATGGTTGATCATGGGAGTGTCGTTGATTTTGTTATGTTTTTTCCAATATCACAGTTCTAAGCAGCCTGTACACGCTGAAATGAATCATCAGAGTCTTGCTCGGCATTTGACAACAGTCTGGCATGAAATAGACAAAGTAACAGCCACCCTTGATGGGGTGCAATAACATCAGAAATGCAAATGTAGCTATATGCTTGAAAAGAGTATGTATTTATCATGTATTTATCACATTTGCACTTTTGTACTTGCCTGTTTTTGTCCTCGCAGTACATGTTTATCAGACCAAAGCAAATTCATTTTATGTGAAAACCTACTTGGTAATAAATCAGTTTCTGATTATTTGTGCTATTCTGCTTGAAGTGATATACAAGATAATATTGTAATTATCATTAGAAACAGTATAAACTATAAAGTGATTATACAGATAAGAGATTATACAGTTGGTTTATGTCTCTAGACATTTATGGGCCACATAGAGTAGTACGTCTCCAACACAAGCACATGTTGTGTAATTAGAATATGATACACATTTTGAAATACATTTGGTGACTGTAGGTCGAAGGTGTTCAAAGATATGGTTATTTCAAAATCTCAAATGTAATGATGCACTCCAGCACCCCCAAAAAAATATTGGTAAGTGTTTTGGTGGTTATAGGCCTTTAAACCAAACAAGTGTCTTGTCATTGCCCCATCACTTTCTACAAGGCTGTTGGTGACAGCTTGTCAGTGAGCTTAATGTCACCCACTTGACACATAGCAACATTCTGACTGTTTAAGATAATGTCCACAGTGGCATCATTCAGCTAATTTTCAGGTCAATGCATGACTGCCACAATGAGATTTTAGCCCTAGTCTCTCATGCGTAAGAACAGACACATACTCGGTAAGCCATTAGAGGTGTAAGCATATCACTGTGTATGAGGTGATCTTAAGGTCTCAGAAATTGGCATAAACGCTTTATAGGCATAAAGGCTTCATGATACCCTGAAGAAGACAGCTTGCCTGTCGAAAAATTGGTATTAAAAAAATAATTGCTTGCATCAGAGCATATTAGTGTGCAGCATTTCATTCCACTAGTTTTCTTTACCATTAGTGTTAATAAAGTCTTTATAGATGTTTTAGCCCCTTTAATACTAGGACTGCCAAATGCCCAAGGAAATTGGCATATCAGTTTGCAATTAAAAATAGCAACTGCCATTTTGAAAGCTACATCCTACTCCTTCCATGACTTTTCCTAAATAGGCGTATATTACATTGTTCCGTTGTCAGAATTCTAAACTCACAAACGAAAAACTATTTAGAGACTGTTTACCTGTTTTTTTTTACCCTGTTTTCTGACTTAATCGCCAATAGCCCACAGCACTTAGCGTTGGTACCCAAATGGTACCCAGGTGCTAATCACCCCTCACTGAATGCGTGACGTCAATGGATGAGTGCGCGATACTCCCAGATGAATGACAGTCTTGGTTGAATTTGAATGAACTTACATATTAAATAAAAGATTTCCATGACCATTCAACAATTTAATTAGGCTATTACTGAAACATAATACAAACGATATATGCTACTTGACAATTCAATGTATCACACTTTTTTTCAGTGTATCACCGCTTTCAGTTCAATTCATCAAATGTAAATCTAAAATGTAAATCTAAATAATTATTCACAAAACAAAATACCAGACATTCTTTAGCAATCACCAATTCAACAAACTTATTAAACCGTTACTGTTTTTATTAGGATAGAAAAACAAAATCGCATACACACCCAATCATCTCTCTCTGAATTTTCTCAACTTATTTTACTGGAACAGGATCCAGCACCTCTCAGATTTCCCTCAGTTTGTTCTGGCACCTACACAGATTTGGTCTGCTGCGCATGACTTGTCTTTTTCCATCACTGTGTTCACTTTTCACTGTAAACATTCCACTAGAAGCAATCAGATTTCATAAAGTTTTCCTGCAGCCTTAGCATTGCCTGACAAGATTGTGAAAGTTTTTCATGTTCATTTGCAAACCGGATCCATGTCTCTCACACGCCCCAATGTGTTCCGGGACCTCCCGATTTACAAATTAAGCACTGTCGTTACTTTTTTTATTAGGAGAGAAAAACAAAATTGAATACACATTCTATTATCTCTCTTTGAATTTTCTCTGCTTATTTTACTGAAGAGTAAGATTCTACAAATGTATTAGGCAACCCAAACCAGAGGACACATTGGCAGTGCACTTGACAGTTATCTTTGTTTGTGTGATGTGCAGATGCTGCAACACTTGTTATAGAAATTTGTTGAACTAATGTGTTAGTGTTTTTTACAGCTGTATAGAGGACCAGAGAATTACTGGTGTAGTATTGGGCTAATTAGAAAGGTACCAAACCTGTATTTAGCCAAGTAGGAAGAATGCAAGATATGTCATAATTAAGAGAGGGACAAGACATGGGTGGACAATTAAACTCAAGTATTTGTAAAATACTTGGGTAAAACCTTGGGCGGAGAAAGAAACTGATAAGAGGAATAAACCAAACTGGTTTAAACCAGATTAACATGTATTGATGAAATATCAGTTATTTTGTGAGATGTTGTAACACTTTCTTACCTATATAAAAAAAGGAGGTTTTCTGAACTGTTCTTCAGACAGACTCTCACTGATCTTGTGTTAGTGTCTTTCTGTCTCTATTTGCAAATATTATATAATAAACTAATTGTGTTTAAGAGCATTTTGATCTCTGTCTTATCTTCCTTGGTAAGAGTTCTATTCGATGGAATTTCCATCACACACGTCGGACTGTACTGTACTCGTGCACACAGAAAAGGATAGAGTGTGTGGGACATGTCTGTTGATGAACTCAAAGCATTCATTGCGCTCTTGTATGTCCGCAGCGCATGCGTTGGTAAGAGCATGGATTTGGAATCATTTTGGTCTGCTCGATTTGGGGTGAACATTTTCTGAGAGACCATGCCACGCAACCGCTTCAGAGAAATTATGCGACACCTGCGTTTTGACAACAAGGAGGCAAGAAGACTACGCTTGGAAACAGACAAGTTTGCTGCAATCTCAGATACCTGGAAAAGTTATGTGAAGAATTGCATTGCTTGTAACAAGCCAGGAGAGATTAACTGAATAAATTTAAAATTAATTGAATAATACCCTGCAATGTTTTTACTTGAAGAGAAGGCCGCGAAGGGCAGTGATAAGCTGTAGTAATGAGTAATGATGGGAAGTCTGGGGTGATGTGATTAGGAACAGGTGTGCGTAATGGTGGTGAGGTCGCAGTGTTCTATGAATGCGGGGCTAGCAGCCGGAGGCTGGCGTGATCACGGGAGGCACCGTGAGTGAAGGCTACTGTAAATCATCCTTTATTTATTCATAAATTGTATCATGTTTATCAATCAACCGTGCTTTATTCATGCGGATATCCTTTGATCGTCAGAAACTGGTCGATAATGTCTGTTATTTTACCTTGTACATCATCAAAATGATATCAAACTTAAAACTATATACTAATGGATTTAATTTTGAATAAATTAAGTGTTGTGTAATTTTCATTTTGTACAATTGTAGGGTTTAATAAACAAATAAAATACTATAACCTGTGTTCTTAGAAATAATAGTTCTATGTATTCTTTTTTTTAGTCATTTTTTTCATATGATAAGACCTTCAATACAAACACATTCTTTCAAATTCATTAACCATTTAAAAAAACAAATTCTGTAATTCATTATTTTTTAGACTATTCTATATAGTTTGACAATGACCCAGTAGATGAACTGATGCTCTGGCTGGATGGTGATACTGCAGAGGACAATGTGTATGCTAATAGGGACGATTCGTATACTAATGATGACAAACGGCGTTCGGCTGTGTCTGTTAATGTTCGTCTGAAAGGCTTGGCGGTTTCTAGTGCTAACCATATTTTTTACCGGCCAAAATAATAAATTGCCTTTTTGTGTCTCGTACAGTTGTGCTCAAAATTTTGCATACCCTTGGAGAATTGGTAATATACAGCTCCGGAAAAAATTAAGAGACCACTGCACCTTTTTCTTTCCTTTCCAAAAAAGTTGAAAAGGAAAGTTTTGAGTGAGGAACAGAAGCGTTCAATTTGCAGTGGCCTCTTAATTTTAACCCTTCTGTTCCTCACTCAAAACCTTTTTCGACTTTTTTGTAAAGAAAACATGAATGAGCAGGCAAAACATGTCCTTTATTTCTTATGGGATTCACATTCAACTGTAGGTCATAACAGAAAGGCACAATCATAAAACAAAAGTGGCAACATGATTTGAACTGACCCCTGTTCAAAAGTCTTCATACCCTTAGTTCTTAATACTGTGTATTGCCCCCTTTAGCATCAATGACAGCGTGCAGTCTTTTGTAATAGTTGTCTATGAGGCCCCGAATTCTAGCAGGTGGTATAGCTGCCCATTCATCTTGGTAAAATGCCTCCAGGTCATGCAAAGTCTTTGGTCATCTTGCATGAACCGTACGTTTGAGATCTCCCCAGAGTGGCTCGATGATATTAAGGTCAGGAGACTGTGATGGCCACTCCAGAAGCTTCACCTTTTTCTGCTGTAACAAATGGAGGGTCAACTTGGCCTTGTGCTTAGGGTCATTGTCGTGCTGGAAAGTCCAAGAGCGTCCCGTGTGCAGCTTTCGTGCAGAAGAATGCAAATTGTCTGCCAGTATTTTCTGATAAAATGGCGCATTCATCTTGCCATCAATTTTCACAAGATTCCCTGTGCCTTTAGAGCTCACACACCCTCAAAACATCAGTGAGCCACCACCATGCTTCACAGTGGGGATGGTATTCTGTTCACTATAGGCCTTGTTGACCCCTCTCCAAACATAGCGCTTATGGTTGTGACCATAAAGCTCTATTTTGGTCTCGTCACTCCAAATTACAGTGTGCCAGAAGCTGTGAGGAGTGTCAAGGTGTCGTCGGGCATATTGTAACTGGGCTTTTTTGTGGCATTAGCGCAGTAAAGGCTTCTTTCTGGCAACTCAACCATGCAGCTCATTTTTGTTCAAGTATCGTCATATTGTGCTCCTTGAAACAACCACACCGTCATTTTCCAGAGCAGCCTGTATTTCTCCAGAGGTTACCTGTGGATTTTTGTTTGTATCCCGAACAATTCTTCTGGCAGTTTTGGCTGAAATCTTTCTTGGGCAATCTGACCTTGGCTTGGTATGAAGAGATCCCTGAATTTTCCACTTATTAATAAGTGATTGAACAGTACTGACTGGCATTTGCAAGGCTTTGGATATCTTTTTATATCCTTTTCCATTTTCATAAAATTCCATGACCTTGTTACGCAGGTCTTTTGACAGTTCTTTTCTGTTCCCCATGGCTCAGTATCTAGCCTGCTCAGTGCATCCACGTGAGAGCTAACAAACTCACTGACTATTTATACACAGACACTAACTGCAATTTAAAAAGCCACAGGTGTGGGAAATTTACCTTTAATTGCTGTTTTCACCTGTGTGTGTCACCTTGTGTGTCTGTAACAAGGCCAAACATTCAAGGGTCTGTAAACTTTTGATCAGGGCCATTTGGGTGATTTCTGTTATCATTATGATTTTAAAAAGAGCCAAACAACTATGTGATAATAAATGGCTTCATATGACAACTATCCTTCAATGAAATACTTTTTTTTGTATGATCAGTCATATTTTCAAAATCAATACCAAAATTTCACAAGTTCTGCCAGGGTATGCAAACGTATGAGCACAACTGTATACATTAATTTCAGTACATTTCATTGCGATAATATTTCCGATGACAAATTAGTTGTTTCTGCTTTTAGCATACTGGCCACACACAGAACAACTTGTCACCACAGCCTCAGCATCATACTGTAGCCAACCTCTTGAAACTCCTTTATCTCCAAACCTCCAATTCTCAAAAAGCGTTATTTTTCTATGTGATGCTACAAACATGTTTTTATGTATTGCAATAACATCTCTTTACACCATTATCTCTTCCTTGTCAACTTTCTTAGCATTATTTGACAATACTTACTTAACATCATTCCCTAATAACCTACGTACTCACCCTCAATTAACCATTCTCCAGAACTGTTCATGAATTCCCTCCCAGATTTTTAACACAAACCCTCTCCAAAGCTAATGAGCAAAAAAATTAACAAAAACATAAAAAATCCGTTTTTTCAAATTTGAAATGTTCTCTACATTAACTTTCTCTAACCATTTCTCAATGTGCTCCACCTTATACAGTAATATTCTTTACCTTATATAGTATTATTTAAATAGTAATTTGTTTAATTTCATTTTCACCCCAGGCAGTTTTTCCTTTGAATATTGACACAATATACACTACACACCGCATACTAATTTTGAAGGCAAAATTAAACTCTTATTAAGTCGTAAGTCTTATTGTTGCTGTCGAATGTACACAACGTTTCACCGCAGACTTTTATTTTGAAGGCAAAATACGAAAACCGGGGGTCTGTCTATTGTTGTTGCCGAATGTCTAATGTTACTTGCATAACGCTAATAATCCATTATAGCTATCAAGTTGTGACAGTTACCTTGGGTTGTCGCTCAGAGGTTGGCTACCTTCTTTATATCAATGTGACAGCCACTTACTGACAGTTCAACAACAACGTGCACATGCACAGACACAGCCAGTTACTTTTCTCTGACCTCACTCGCCTAGCGTGATACTCCTAACATTGTTGCTCTGCTCTGATGCATGTGCGATAGTAAACTCCGCGCGATGGAAAATGCGCTAAGTAAGAGTAAAGTAAAATGAGCTAACCTTGGTAAAAAGTATCATATGTCATAAAAATATTCTGTTTTTCTATTGCGGCACATCACAACTTAGCAGCGCCGCTCTCTGCTGCTCTGATTACAATAAGAGGGAAACATTGGGTACAAACATTTACCCACAGTGTGGCGGATTGCCTTCTGAGATTTACTCGCCAAACAGAAAATCTACCCGCGCTTGCCCGGTGTTAATTTCGGACCCTGCAGCCATTGCTACAATGCCCTTCACATATATTAGCACCCTTGTGAAAAATGAAAAAATCCTGTGAAACATTTTTTTTGCTGTTTAACCTCTTGGTCTTTCATTGAAAATATCCACAAAAATCTAACCTTGAATTGAAAATAATTGAAAAAATAAATGTGAAATAAATTAAGTACATGTTATTCTCCAAATCACGTGTTCCACAATTACTGGCACCCCTAGAAATTCTTATGAGTAAAATGTAACTAAAGTATATTCCCATTCATAAAAACCTTTTTTGTGTTAGTAATCAGTGATGACGAATTTGGTGGGCGGAGCCGAACTGGTGGCAGAAAGTGACGATAACCTCTTTACAACATCTACAGGTGCTGGTCATAAAATTAGAATATCATCAAAAACTTGATTTATTTCAGTAATTCCATTAAAAAAGTGAAACCTGTATAATGTATACATTCATTCCACACAGACTGATATATTTCAAGTGTTTATTAATTTTGATGATTATAACTGACAACTAATGAAAGTCCCAAATTCAGTATCTCCGAAAATTAGAATATTACTTAAGACCAATACAAAAAAAGGATTTTTAGAAATGTTGGCCAACTGAAAAGTATGAACATGAAAAGTATGAGCATGTACAGCACTCAATACTTAGTTTGGGCTCCTTTTGCCTGAATTACTGCAGCAATGCGGCGTGGCATGGAGTCGATCAGTCTGTGGCACTGCTCAGGTGTTATGAGAGCCCAGGTTGCTCTGATAGTGGCCTTCAGCTCTTCTGCATTGTTGGGTCTGG
>JACXGI010019138.1:0-12445 GCA_016801175.1 Esox masquinongy
ACTTTTTATTGAATTTACTCTTTAATATGGTCAAACATGAATTGTTTTCTATGTTTCGAGAGGAAAATTTTCTTTAACAATTAATAAACTCTATTTATGTCAGTTTTCAAGTAATATTTTGGTCTCTTTTATTTTGAAAAAAATCCTTATTTTCGTGACCCGGAAGTGATTTTTTAATGTTGCTCACAAGACGCTGATGAATATTCAATAGTTTATGAGCAGTGAGGCAATATTTATTCCATATTCAGTCATTGGCATTTCCTGAATTTTGCCCCTGGAACGTGTTTTAATACCTACTTTTTTATTGAATTTACTCTTTAATATGGTCAAACATTAATTGTTTTCTATGTTTCGAGAGGAAAATTTTCTTTAACAATTAATAAACTCTATTTATGTCAGTTTTCAAGTAATATTTTGGTCTCTTTTATTTTGAAAAAAATCCTCATTTTCGTGACCCGGAAGTGATTTTTTAATGTTGCTCACAAGACGCTGATGATTTGTTTGTCGTTTTCAAAAAGACAATTTCATCAAACAATAACAGACAAGTCGCTTAACTGGTAAGTGATTAAACAACAATATTTCAATTGTGTCTTTGTTCATTTTTGTAGAACTACTCGGCGGTGTGAACGTTTAAAAGAACAACCAAATCTCTAAACCATTACATTCTTTAAAAAATGTCAATCATAAAACAGTTATCAAAAAACTACAACGAACATATCCAGGGAACAAAATAAAGCTGTAAAGTTACTGGAACTAAAAAGCGATGTTTTAGCAGCTACTTAGTTGTATACGCATCGTAAAAAGTAACGGGCGGTATATGTACACTGTCTTTGTTGGTTTTAAGGGAATCGTTATAGTTGCTTACCATCAACAACCTCAAACCACTTTCAAGTAGTTCAGAGAGGACACCCACATATTGCACAGTCTTTTGATTTTCCCCAAAAAGCTTTGATTTATTTTTCTTATGAAAGAAATTCAAAAAAAATCTAAACTAACCCTAACCCAACCCGATGTTTTCGGGTTGTTTCTGTTTGTTGGTGAAGTAACTGCATCCCTGACTTGCTCTACAGTCGTGGCCAAAAGTTTTGAGAATGACACAAATATTAATATTCACAAAGTCTGCTGCTTCAGTGTCTTTAGATATTTTTGTCAGATGTCACTATGGTATACTGAAGTATAACTACAAGCATTTCATAAGTGTCAAAGGCTTTCATTGACATTTACATTAAGTTTATGCAGTCAATATTTGCAGTGTTGACCCTTCTTTTTCAAGACCTCTGCAATCTGCCCTGGCATGCTGTCAATTAACTTCTGGGCCACATCCTGACTGATGGCAGCCCAATCTTGCATAATCAATGCTTGGAGTTTGTCAGAACTTGTGGGTTTTTGTTTGTCCACCCGCCTCTTGAGGTTTGACAACAAGTTCTCAATGGGATTAAGGTCTGGGGAGTTACCTGGCCATGGACCCAAAATTTCGATGTTTTGTTCCGAGAGCCACTTAGTTATCACTTTTGCCTTATGGCAAGGTGCTCCATCATGCTGGAGAAGGCATTGTTCGTCACCAAACTGTATTTGGGTGGTTGGAAGAAGTTGCGCTCTGAGGATGTTTTGGTACCATTCTTTATTCATGGCTGTGTTCTTAGGCAAAATTGTGAGTGAGCCCACTCCCTTGGCTGAGAAGCACCCCCACACGTGAATGGTGTCAGGATACTTTACTGTTGGCATGACACAGGACTGATGGTAATGCTCACCTTGTCTTCTCCGGACAAGCTTTTTTCCAGATGCCCCAAACAACCCGAAATGGGATTCATCAGAGAAAATTACTTAACCCTCAGCTGTCCACTCCCTGTACCTTTTGCAGAATATCAGTCTGTCCCTGATGTTTTTTCTGGAGAGAAGTGGCTTCTTTGCTGCCCTTCTTGACACCAGGCCATCCTCCAAAAGTCTTCGCCTCACTGTGCGTGCAGATGCACTCACACCTGCCTGCTGCCATTCCTGAGCAAGATCTGCACTGGTGGTGCCCCGATCCCACTGCTGAATCACCTTTAGGAGACTGTCCTGGCGCTTGCTGGACTTTCTTGGGCGTCCTGAAGCCTTCTTTTTTTGGGATTAACTTCATTTTCATGGCAAAGAGGGACTTTGCAATTAATTGCAATTGATTTGATCACTCTTCATAACATTCTGGAGTATATGCAAATTGCCATCATAAAAACTGAGGCAGTAGACTTTTTGAAAATTAATATTTGTGTCATTCTCAAAACTTTTGACCACGACTGTACTGTGATCATAATACCCTCGCGATTAAGGCGATACCTTGTTAAAAGCTTAGTATCATTAAATGTTTTCTAAAATGTTGCCCGGATTACGAGGCAAATTGCTGGCAGCAGCCCTTTTAGGATTGTTTGTGACTTGGTTTTAGTGACTTAGGAGTCCTCTTGACTGCTACTAATTTTTCCCAGATTTAGGAGCTGGTTTTAGTGCTATAACATTGTGAAATACTCTTAGATCAACTACTTAGGAGCCCTAAAATTGTTTTTAAGAGTTTCTCCTAAATCAGCAAGTTAGGAGCTACTTTTAGCCTTAAAATATTTTGTGAATGTGGCCCCTGATTTGGTCTTTATTTTATCAGAGGGAGGACAAACCCAGCCTGCTGCTCTCCTTCCACACTGAGTTCAAACAAGAGTCACTGGATTCTGATTGTGACAGTGGAGCTTAGCGTTCATTGGTGGATTCAGAGATGACATCAGTGAAGCAGGAAGTCCGCAGTCCAACACTGGGACTGAATGTTATTAAAGATGAAGAGGAGGAGATTAGGGATTTAACTAATCAAGGTAAGAACTGGTTTATTAAGAGGGTTTAGTGTTGACAATTTGTTGTTCTTGCTAAATAATCGTCTTCTTATGTAATGCTATCTGTTTGTATTCTCCATATTCATATACTTATTTTGTAATCAAAAGTTATAAAAAAGTGAATGAAATCAGTTTGTGTTACATTAAGGAGTCAAAATAATGTAAATATTAAATTAAATGCATTATTTTAAGAATAGGGGGCACATTATGATGTATTTCATGTGGCCACTATAATGGTATGATATTTCATTATAATACATTGTATATCACAATGGCTTTTTATATGACAAGATGTATTTCCTAAAACCATGGTCTTTTGTCTTAATATTATGATCTCATGACATGCCATTATGAATGACCAGAGCAGCAGTGTTGCATTGAAGTTCTTGTCAACAGTGAGTTCTTTGTCTCTGGGTGTCCATGATGTTTGTGTGGCAGCAGAATCACTGTCACCACTTGCAGTTAATATGGCCAACAGTGTTTTTTTTATTGCTTTAAGGATTATTTCAGTCTAGAGGAGAAATAAATTATTATACTATATTATTAGAAGGAATCATCTGCATTTTAATGACACAGTCTGGCAGGGAGAGTCAGTGATCTTCACTCCCTGTGTTGTGTTGTATCAGTGTGGCCAATATCAGGGAGGCTAATGCCGCATTTCCACTGGTGCTTTACCCCGGTACCAGGGCTACACCGGTGATTTATGCTAATGTTGGCTCTAAGTTTGTTTATAATACAGCGTTTGAACTGAGTAATAAAACTAATTTCTTACTCAAACTGTGACCGGCTCTTTCTCCACCTACACTTGTGACCTTGCAACTGTAAGCCAGAGTATTCATTATTTAGTTTAAAGTATTTGTCAAAACTATCTACCTTTAACAGAAGGATTTGAGAGAATTCTGAGGTAATTTTGTGTTGTTAAAGGTTCTTCAGGCAACATCTCAGTCTAAGCGCTCTGTTTTTGACGGACCGCGTAAGCGGTTCTGGCCAAGAAGAGCGAATGTCTTTTACTGAGTGACTGATTGACTCACTGAGCCCCTCTTGTTAAATAGCGTAGTGGTTAGAGAAGCGGACATGTAAACTATAGGTCCCACGTTCGTTTCTCCCCACAGGCAAAGCGAAGTACGTATTATGAATTATTCCGTATAGACAAAAACTTTGCTGGCTAAAACCTTCAGTATCTACATGATAGTAAGCCTGAAATAAAAAAGTTTACGGTTATATTGCGACTGTTTCTGGTGGATTTTCGAGGTACGCTTTGTGCATGAGTTTTGGGTCAGGATAGACAAACACATTTGTTGGCTACAACATACATTAGCTACATTATAATAAGCCTTAATTAAAACTTTATACGGTTATATTGCGTCTGTTTCTGACATGGAAAAATCTTCAGTCTCGCTAGCAATTGCTCAATTCTTATGATTATTCCTAGGAAGTTAGTAGATACTAGTAAGCCTATTACTGGCTAATAAGCTGTTAAAACGGCCAATGGCAAAATCCATACAGTTCATAGATGCTAGGGTGGAGGTAAAGTTAGTAAGAAATGTTAGTCATTCTAACGATCAATATCATTCACGAATGGCCAATTAGCTGTTAAAACGGCCAGTGGCAAAAGAGGATTTGTTCAGGGTAGACACAAGATGAAATGTACAGCTCTGTGGTGTAGAGGTTAACGACAAAGCCTTCCATGTGGTGCGACCCGGGTTCGAATCTTGAGAGGGCCACACTTTCTATTTCGGGCCGGCTTAGCTATGCTTGCCTGGTTTCTTGTTCTGTTGAGTCAATGGTCACCTTGAGTCACCTTCGGTCGTTCCAACTGTTTCTGTTGTCTTTGCTTCCCAGCACTGTTGCTTTATGTTAGCCAAAGACTAAGCAAATGATACACAAAATGCCGGGCTACTCGGCCATGGCCTAGTGGCTGACTGGCCCCGGTGTTGTGCCAAAATCATCCCCCCTGCCAAAAATCACACCCCCTTCGTGTGAACACGCACTCTTGATTCTAATTGCTGCGACTTGTTTGCTTGTTGAGAGGACAGTTTAGCATACATATTCCACTGATCTTCGTAGCAAAAAGCTTCAATTTAATTTTGTACATCAAGGCAGCAATCGATGACCACGTTAGGCTGCGTTTCATTCGATTTTTTAAGGCAGGTTGATCGTGTGGGAAGCCACTGTTAGCTGTTTTTGGTTGGCTATTTGTTTCAAGTGTATTACTATGAACAAATCGTTGGCAAAATCGGTCATATTTCCGGTTTCGTATTCGACTAGTGTTTTCTAAAATGTAAGGATAATAATTCAGCCATCATTGCCCTGAAATGTTTATTCCATTTTATAAATTATATTTATAATGTGCTCCTGTTGCAACTATAAAGTCAAATTAGGATAAGACCATATTCTTGCCTGCCAAACACAATTTTAAGCAAGTTTGGAGGGGGGGATAATTTCGGCAAGGCCATTTTCCTGCCTGCCAAAATTACCCCCCCCCCCCGCAAAGTCTGGCCCACTTCATAGTCATTTTGGTAGCTCATGTTGACCACCTGACTACAAAAAGTATTTGACTCTAGTCACAATTTTAAGCAAGTTTGGAGGGGGATAATTTCGGCAAGGCCATTTTCCTGCCAGACGAAATTACCCCCCCCCACATGAGCTACCAAAATAACTATGAAGTGTGCCAGACTTTGCAGTCCCAAGATTGGGGGGGGATAATTTCGTCTGGCAGGAAAATGGCCTGAATGTTTTTAAAGTTTGGCAATGTATTCTGTTGCTTGGTGAAAATGTGAAACTATGATTTCAGAAATTGTTCGCTTGTTTTTTACTCTTACCACTCTTGGAATAGTTATTTTGATATTTGATGTAATCTTCTAACTGCATTGATACATTGTCACTGCTCTAATGAACTTTCCTGATATTAATCACACAGATGAGATTGCTGCTGAAGTGGAGACATTTCCTACATCTGGAGAGAAACAAAAGGAAGATCACAAAGACAAGAAGCCTTACTCCTGTTCTTACTGTGGGGAGTCTTTCTCAATTCTAGTTTCCCTTAAATCTCATCAGCGCATTCATACTGGAGAAAAGCCTTACTCCTGTTCTGACTGTGGGAAGGGTTTCTCTCAGTCAGGTAACCTTAAAACTCATCAGCGTATACATACTGGAGAGAAGCCTTACTCCTGTTCTGACTGTGAGAAAAGTTTCTCTTACTCAAAAACCCTAAAACATCACCAGCTCATACATACAGGACAGAAGCCATACTCCTGTTCTGACTGTGGGAAGGGTTTCTCTCGGTCAGGTGACCTTAAAATTCATCAGCGTATACATACTGGAGAGAAGCCGTACTCCTGTTCTAAATGTTGGAGGAGTTTCTCTCATTTAAGCAGCTTTAAAACTCATCAGCGTATACATACTGGTGAGAAGCCTTACTTCTGTTCTGACTGTGGGAAGAATTTCTCTCTGTCAGGTAACCTTAAAGCTCATCAGCGCATACATACTGGTGAGAAGCTGTACTCCTGTTCTGTCTGCGGGAAGGATTTCTCTCAGTTAGGCAGCCTTAAAACTCATCAGGGCATACATACTGGAGAAAAGCCTTACTCCTGTTCTGACTGTGGGAAGGATTTTTCTCTGTTAGGTAACTTTAAAGCTCATCAGCGCATACATACTGGCGAGAAGCTGTACTCCTGTTCTGACTGTGGGAAGAGTTTCTCTCAGTCAGGTAACCTTAAAGCTCATCAGCGCATACATACTGGTGAGAAGCTGTATTCTTGTTCTGACTGTGGGAAGAGTTTCTCTCAGTCAGGTAACCTTAAAACTCATCAGCGCATACATACTAGAGAGAAACCTTACTCCTGTTCTGACTGTGGGAAGGATTTCTCTTTGTCGGGTAACCTTAAAGTTCATCAGCGCATACATACTGGTGAGAAGCTGTACTCCTGTTCTGACTGTGGGAAGAGTTTCTCTCAGTCAAGTAACCTTAAAGATCATCAGCACATACATACTGGAGAGAAGCCATACTTCTGTTCTGACTGTGGGGAGCGTTTCTCTGAATCCAAAAACCTTATACATCACCAGAGTAAACACACTAGAGAGAAACTTTATTCCTGTTCTGACTGTGGAAAGAATTTCTCTCTGTTATGTAACCTTAAATCTCATCAGCGCAAACATACTGGCGAGAAGCCTTACTCCTGTTCTGACTGTGGGAAGAATTTCTCTCTGTCAGGTAACCTTAAAACTCATCAGCGCATACATACTGGAGAGAGGCCTTACTCCTGTTCTGCCTGTGGGAAGAGTTTCACTCAAATAGGTAGTCTGAAAGTTCACGAGCGCATACATGCTGGAGAGGAGACTTAAGGGTATAATACTCCTACCAAAGGCCACCCACCCAGCTCCCATTAATTTCAAATGGATATGTAGCTCCCATTAATTTCAAATGGATATGTAGCTCCCATTAATTTCAAATGGATATGTAGCATCAACAAGGGATTTGTGTAGCGGGAGGCTGAGCTGCACAATTCAGACTTGGGAAGCCGTTAACTATTGCGTCAACGTCATTATTACCCTTCTATAATTAATCACCGGGGTTACAGTTGGGTTTTCCTGGAATCTCTTGTTGGACAACCAAAGTTCGATCCCAAATCACCTTCCACCATTTCCCTGCAAACAAATGTTCAGTCCCAAATCAGGGTTTTTCCTGCATTCAAAACTCAATGGCAACTGCCTTCCCCAAATCGCGACACCGCCTCTGTGTCGGCATGGTAAAACACGATTTGCGCTCACACATAAAATACCAGTGAAACACTGCAGCGAAAGTCGAATGTCTTTTACACCCAAGCATGTCAATATTTAAATAAAACTTAACACCTTAACTACATCCAATCTGCATAACATTTTAACATTTCAGATGACTTCTATTACCCAATAATTACAGAGAGTTTGTGAGACAAACAAAAATGACTGCTGAACAGGTTAGGGTATGTACTGTCAGGAAAAACATACACTGCTTAAAAAATGCAAGGGAACACTTATCACACATCGGGCCTCGATGAACGAAATATATTAAAGATCAAATCTTTACTGTACATTGTAAAAATCGTTGAGAAAAAAGTGCCGTAACAACGGTCAGTGGAAACCAAAATCACCAACCAATTGAAGGTTAGATTCAAACACACACTGAAAATCAAAGTAAACAATTGAAATCAGACTGTTCCAACTTATGTGAATTTCATCACGGCAACTCATAATGTGACTCAGTAGTGTGTATGGCCCCCATGTGATGCCCTTCTGTGGCCCTGTCCAGCTCTCCTCGTGTAACAGCCCTTCGCCCTGTAGCTCCTTGAGACTGTATTGGGAGACAACAGCAAACCTTCTCGCGACGGCATGTATAGATGTGCCATCCTGGAGGAGCTGGACCACTTGTGCAACCTGAATGGGCTGCAGGTACCGCCTCATGCTACCAGTAGTGACAAGGACACTAGCAAAACGCAAAACTAGAGAATAGTCAGTCAGGAAGGAAAAGGAGAACCTGCAAAACCATTCCCTTTTTGAGGGTTGTCTTGCTGTTGCCTCTCCAGTGCACCTGTTGTCACTTTCATTTGCACCAAAACAGGTGACATTGATTCACAATCGCTTATTCTTCCTAACAGGACGGATTGATATCCCTGAAGATTGATTGACTTGGTGTTTTACTGTGATGATTACGTGTTCCCTTAATTTTTTCTGAGTAGTGTATATGCAGTTTGCAGTGTAAATAATATACAATATATTTAATTAACTAACAATATAAATACATGAACATGAAGACACTGGATCAGCACAAGTTGCAGAGCCATGTACAGCTGAAGGAAGTTCAGAGGGGAGGATAATTGATGTGGCGTCAAGGCAAGGATGGAGGGAAGTCAACACGACAAGGCTGTAATATATATAGGCCTACAGCTCTGTTGCGTTTTTAATGCAGGTCAAATTAACCGGAACATTGCATAACAATGAAAATAGGCAAAAATAATATTGACTATGATTAATTATGAAGCTAATTGACTCTGGCTTTTTTTAAATATGTTACATGGTAGTATGTTAATAATAAATATTGGTTGTATATTTTTGTTGCTATTTGGTAGGACAGCGTGTATTAGCTGCTCAGGTGGACATGGACAACAGGGCAGATTTAACACTTTAGTAGTTGTCTTTATCAAGTGTGTAGCTGGATATTATATAAAGTACATCAGAGGGATGTCCGGTAGAGTGCAGGGGGTTGGGGTACCACCTTTGCCTAATTTTGAGCCAGGAAAACCCCTGCAGATGTATAATTTACATGTTGGGCCACCACGCTCTCAAACGTTTCTGTCTGAGCAGCTGAGGTGCCTGGCAGCTTGTAGATGTATCATGGGGGTTTCTTCTGACTGTGGGAAGGTTTTTTTTTCTTCATATAGGTAAATGCCTGCTGGGTGGTCAGATAAAATCTTCAGGAGAGACTAGACCAAATGTCTAGCCTAGATATGCTAATGTGTGAGAGCTGGTCCTATACATTTTTTTAAATGGAAGGTGGATTACAGTTTGCCCTTAGATCATAGTGTTGGAAATTGTCTGTACTCCACATCCCAAGTTTGCCTGCTCCACAGCGTGTTTTTTAATTTGGGCCAGGTTTTTATTGACGATTGCTTTGGTAAAACTCTGTGATGAACTGTTACTGAATGGCTTAATGGCAATAAATGAAATTACTTTATGATGTAGAGACACATTCCTCATAATATTGATGTAATCCACTTCAATGAACCATAATATTCCTGGTATTTATTTGAGCACATAATGCTCCCTGTCAAACTTGACGTCACAGCTTTTGGTCGTTTTACGCTGTAAGTTGGATGCCAGAATCAGCTGTGTATTTCATTGTTTATAATAACTCGAAGAGTTAATTAAGCTTTAGGAGCCGACGCCCAACTCGAGTACCCCTGATGAATACTCAACACACAGTTATGCACCTCGCCTGGGCTCGGGAACACCGCCACTGGACACATAACTATGCGCCTCGCCTGTGCTCGGGAACACCGCCACTGGACACACAGCTATGTGCCACGTCTGGGCTCGGGAACACCGCCACTGGACACTTGATGACTGGAAACTAGTAGCCTGGTTGGATGAGTCGAGTTTCCAACTGTTTTGGGCAGATGGAAGGATCTGTGTGTGGAGAAAACCCCATGAACCCATGGATCCCGCATGTCAACAGGGCATTGTTACAGGCTGGTGGTGGCTCTGTCATGGTATGGGGTTTGTTTAGCTGGCATTCAATGGGACCCCTGGTACATCTAGAAAACGTCTCTGACAGGTGAACGCTATGTGTGCATCCTTTCTGACGAGTTATACCCATGTCCTGTATTTATTCTGATGGGTTTGGCCTCTTCCAACAGGACAATGCGCCACCACACAAGCCAAATTATCGTTAGAGGAACACTCATCTGAGTTTGGGGTCTTGCCATTCCCACCTAAGTCACCAGATCTCAACGTTATCGAACACACCTGAGATGCCATGCAACACGCTGTGGAACACAAATATCCTACACCTTGGAATACAACAGGATTGTGGACCGCTCTGCAGGAAGTATGGTGTTCATTGCCTACAGAATACTTCTGCAGGCTCGTGGAGTCTAGGCCCCATCGTATTTCAGCAGTTCTGTGCTCCCGTGGGGTGCCTAACAAGTATTAGACTGGTGTACCAGTTTTTCTGGCACTTCAGTGTATTAATCACTGTCATGTGATCCTGGGTCCTCTCTAGGTTTCTTCCTAAATTTAGGGAGTTTTTCCTAGCCACTGAAATTCAACACTACTGT
Organism: Esox masquinongy; assembly: GCA_016801175.1. Taxonomy (NCBI): domain Eukaryota; kingdom Metazoa; phylum Chordata; class Actinopteri; order Esociformes; family Esocidae; genus Esox; species Esox masquinongy. The sequence goes on from JACXGI010019138.1 coordinate 10,664, forward strand.
TGTTTGCTCCTTGGGGTTTTAAGGCCGGGTGTTTTGTAAAAGCACTTTGTGACAACTGCTGATGTAAAAAGGGCTTTATAAATAAATTTGATTGATTGATCATAAACATGACCTTTGGCCATGTCTGTCTGCTATATTAGGCAACAAGAAACTCAGAGTTGAGGAAGGAATTGAGAGGCAGGGAGGACGGTGAGGTTAGTGGGATATCCGGTGCAGACAGTGCAACTTCATTCAACTTAAATTCCACGGAGCAGGAGGAGACGCAGAGGAGCAGCAGGAGTATCCGTGTACTGCCCAATTTCATGAAGAGTGCCAATAATTCTGGAATTGACTGTAATCAGTCCATGAGAGATTTGAATGTGTGTGAAGGCGCAATAGATGCTTTTACTAGAGGGACACCTAGGTACTTTATGAAATTCCACTCATGAATATGAAATTCCACTCATGAATATGCAAATTGTTACATTGATAGGTTGCAGGTAGCCTAACGGGGTGCCACAAGCCAGCTGGTTGCCAGTGCCAACCCTGCCTCCCGTTACATTTTCTCCTTGGATCACCTTGCTGTAACCTGTCAAATAGTGGTTTGGGAATCTAACAAGTGTCCAAAAGGTCCCTGGTTCTAATCCCCCCACCGCTAAGGTGAAAGATGTCGTTCTGTCCCAGAGCAAGACAGTTAGGTGTAATTGCCCCTCCTCCCCAACATTGCCCCAGGTTGTTGCTGTAAATAAGAACTAGTTCTTCTTCAACTCGCCTGGGAAAATAACTGTAAAATAAAATCAGTACCTTAACGTATCAGCCAGGGGGCAGTGTTGCTTCACATAGAGGGCTGAATGCTTTCCATCACTGACTGGACCTCATAGTAAAACACGCAGGCAGAATATGTCTTAGCAGTTAGATGATATATTGTTTCTGTGAAATGGAGAGAGTAAATCAAGAGTGCAGTGCCAGACATTTGTGATTTGTTTCAGGCTTTATTCCCCTCGTTATGTTATGTGATTTCCTCAGTGGGTTGGAAGTTTTTCAGAAAATAGTCAGCCAGGCAATGTTTCTTATCTATTTCTGTGTGTGTGTTCAGTTCTGTGGCACTGAGCCCAATCCGGTCAAGTTCTGCTGGAATCAGCACGCAAGCGATATATTACCGTGACTGAGTAGATTCTAACAGTTCACTCCTTCAAAGTAAAGGCCTGGTGTACATTACCGTGACTGAGTAGATTCTAACAGTTCACTCCTTCAAAGTAAAGGCCTGGTGTATATTACCGTGACTGAGTAGATTCTAACAGTTCACTCCTTCAAAGTAAAGGCCTGGTGTATATTACCATGACTGAGTAGATTCTAACAGTTCACTCCTTCAAAGTAAATGCCTGGTGTCTGAGCTGCAGACCCTTCCATCACCACATACTTTAAATTCTCCGGAACCGCTCATCTAAATTGTATTGTCATGCTTGATTGTTGTCCTTTCCGATCCGATGTGATTCTCAGATTGTTAAATTATAAAAGATTGATTCCACCAATGATTCTGACGATATTTCTGTACAAGAATCTACTGTGTTTAAACAGGTAGACCAATTCATTTTTTAAATGCGCTTGTTGGTCTTTTGCCCAATGATATCTGACTTAATAAAATACACATGCAGGCGTTGATGTGCTTAGGTACTGGAGAAGGACCTTCATTTGATCACCCTCTTGCAGACAAATTTACCTACAGAGCAAGAATGAGAAAACATGTACTTTATTTTAGGTTTAAAAACCCTACTTAAACAACGTTTGTGACTTAAGTGCCTT
>JACXGI010019139.1:0-12444 GCA_016801175.1 Esox masquinongy
TGGCAGGTGTGTAATGACTTCTATTTAACATGAGTTTGAATGTGATTGGTTAATTCTGAACACAGCCACATCCCCAGTTATAAGAGGGTGTGCACACTTATGCAACCAGGTTATTGTAAGGTTTTTATTTTTCATTTTTCCCCCTCGAAGATTTCAGTTTGTTTTTCAATTGAATTGTTCACATTATAGGTCACATTAATGGTGGAAAAAGTTCTGACATGATTTATCTTTGTCTCGTTCTTTTACATCAGAAAAACCTGGCATTTTAACAGGGGTGTGTAGACTTTTTATATCCACTGTAGATATTTCATTAACAATCTACTACTCTGACACTGCCCTGCAAAGTCTGATAATGGAAGTTTTCATTGGTTACAGGTACATGTCTACCTCAGGAACCTCACCGCTGCTATCCCTGCATTTCAGTTGCACATGCACCTTGTGCATTCAATTTGTCTCTTTGTACATTTAGTATTGCCATTGTACTTGTATCTTTACAGTTGTTACACACACGTCTACCTCGAGGACCTTAGTGCTGCTATCTCTGCATCATGGTAGCTCATGCTACCCTACTGCAGTACTCCTTCATTTGCCTCACTTGCACATCTTGTATGCCATTTAGAAATTGCCATTTGTACCCAAACAACTGTTATCCCACTTGTAACATACACTATACCCACCAGGGTATACCCCCCCCCCATGCCCCATGTCAGAAAAAAACGCCACAAAAGTGCCCTCTTGGATCCCCCTATGGTAGATAAAACATGATCAAGTGCTCTCTACGGTGGCCCAGTTTGCAAAAAAACATGATGAAGTGCCCTCTAGGGTGCCCCAACGTGTGAGAAAATGAGATGCAGTGCCGTCTAGGGTGCCCCTATGTGTGAGGAAATGTGGTAAAGGGTCCTCCAAGGTGCCCCTATGTGCAAAAAAATGTGGTTAAGTGCCCTCAGGGTGCCCTTCCAATGGATAAAATGTGAAGTGCTTTCTGGGTTACCCCTCCAGTGGAGAAAATGTGATGCAGGGCACTAATGGGTGCCCTTCCAGTGGAAAAATTTGTGATGCAGTGTACTCATGGGTGCCCCTATGTGTGAGGAAATGTGATTAAGTGTCCCAGTGGGTGCCCTTCCAATGGAGATAATGTGATGCAGTGCTATGTAGGCTTCCCTATATGCTAGAAAATGTGTTGTACATGCAAAGACAATGTGCCCTCATGGGATGCCTCTATGGTGGAAAATGCCCTCCCGGTGCCCTCTGTTTTTATATATCCTTTTAAAAATCAGTTTAGTGGCAGCCATGTTCTACCTCAATTTCGTTTCTGTTTGGAGCCAATAAACTCATCCAGACAGTTTTTTGAATCGTTAGCATGTAGAAGTTAAAAAGTTAGCATGGAGAAGTTAAACGTATATTTAGAAAGAAGAAAACATGTAAAAACTGTCTGGATGAATGTATTGGTTCCAAAAGAGAGTGGAAATGAGGTAGAATCATCTCTTGGGTGAAGTACCCCTTTATTTTTTAGTACAATCCTCACACACGCTCAGCCACACCCCCTTTAGAATATTCAGGTGTCAGTGGGTTTAGTGCAGTCTGAGCTGTAACCTTCACATCCCACTACAGTGTGTGAGGTTGGTTACATTTAAACAAACGGAAAGATTGCAGATTACTTAAGATGCATTACTAATGTGTGTAGACTGCATTTTCAGTTTTTTTTTAGGTTTGTAAGCTGTATACCATGTTATACAATATGCTAGAGGATGCCTTGCTAGGTAGATTACTTAGCCATTTCTATGCTAACTGGTGGACTTGATCCAAAATCAAACAGAAAGTGTAGTAATATCTTTAACTTTTATCTACTCTGATTCCACCACCCCCAACTATCTACCTACCCTGACTAAGCTTCTCAACATACAGTTGAATTTGGGAGTTTATATATACCTTAGCCAAATACATTTAAACTCAGTTGTTCACAATTCCTGACATTTAATCCTAGTAAAATTTCCTGGTCAATTAGGATTTTCACTGTATTTTAAAAATGTGAAATGTCAGAGTAATAGTAGAGAAAATGATTTAGTTCAGCTTATATTTTATTTCATCCCATTCCCAGTGGGTCAGAAGTCTACATACACTCATTTAGTATTTGGTAGCATTGCCTTTAAACTGTTTAACTTCGGTCAAACTTTTCGGAAAGCCTTTTACAAGCTTCCCACAATAAGTTGGGTGATTTTTGGCCTATTCCTCCTGACAGAACTGGTGTAACTGAGTCAGGTTTTTAGGCCTCCTTGCTCGCACATGCTTTTTCAGTTCTGACCAAAAATGTTCTATAGAACTGAGGTCAGGTCTTTGTGATGGCCACTCCAATACCTTGACTTTGTTTTCCTTGAGCCATTTTGCCACAACTTTGGAAGTATGCTTGGGGTCATTGTTCATTTGGGAGACCCATTTGCGACCAAGCTTTAACTTCCTGACTGATGTCTTGAGATATTGCTTCAAAATATCCACATCATTTTCCTTACTCATGATGCCACCTATTTTGTGAAGTGCACCAGTCCCTCCTGCAGAAAAGCACCCTCACAACATGATGCTGCCACCCCCGAGTTTCATGGTTGGGATGGTGATCTTAGGCTTGCAAGCCTCCCCCTTTTTCCTCCAAGCATAATGATGGTTATTATGGCCAAACAGTTCAATTTTTGTTACATCAGACCAGGGGACATTTCTCCAAAAAGTACGATCTTTGTCCCCATGTGCAGTTGCAACCCGCAGTCTGGCTATTTAATGGCGGTTTTGGAGCAGTGGCTTCTTCCTTGCTGAGCGGGCTTTCAGGTTATGTCGATATAGGACTTGTTTTACTGTGAATACAGATACTTTTGTACCTGTTTCCTCCAGCATCTTCACAAGGTCCTTTGCTGTTCTTCTGGGATTGATTTGCACTTTTCGCACCAAAGTACATTCATCTCTAGGAGACAGAACGCATCTCCTTCCCAAGCGGTATGGCGGCTGCGTAGTCACATGGTGTTTATACTTGCGTACTATTGTTTGTAAAGATGAACGTGGTACCTTCAGGCGTATGGACATTGCTCCCAAGGATGAACCAGACTTGTGGAGGTCTACAAATTCTTTTCTGAGGTCTGGGGTGATTTCTTTCGATTTTCTCATGATGTCAAGCAAAGAGGCACTGAGTGTGAAGGTAGGCCTTGAAATACATTCAAAGGTACACCTCCAATTGACTCAAATTATGTCAATTAGCCTACGGCACAGTCAACATAGTGTATGTAAACTTCTTACCCACTGGAATTGTGATATAGTCAATTATAGGCAAAATAATGTGTCTGTAAACAATTGCTGCAAAAATTATTTGTGTCATCCCCAAAGTAGATGTCCTAACCGACTTGCCAAAACTACAGTTTGTTAACATGAAATCTGTGGAGTGGTCGAAAAATTAGTTTCAATGACTTCAACCTAATTGTATGTAAACCTCCGACTTCAACTGTACAGCTCATTCTCAATTTTAATCTTAACCAGGGTCCGGAACTGTTTCACCATGTTTGCATCACAAATGTCTGCGTGCTGGTGCCCCACCACATGCAACTGGTGCCCTTTTAATTTTTTCACCCCTGCCCCTCAGACAGCCTGAGTCCGCCACTGACTATTTCTAATACTTGTAAACTTTCTGCCCTCCTCTATTTGCCACATATATTTAGTATTGCCATTTGTACTGCATTTGCCTTCATTGCACATCTACACATTCCACTTGTAATACACACATTTAATACTTGTAAATACTTGTAAATTTTCTGCCCTCTATTTGCACTTCTGGTTAGACGCTTACTGCATTCCGTTGTACTGTACTTGTACTGTTCAATGACAATAAAGTTGAATCTAATCTAAAACAAGGACATTACTAAGTGACCCCAAACTTTTCAACAGTAGTATACTTTTTGGCGATTGATGGGGCAGTCCTGTCCTGGGAATAGGGACTAATTGAGACCGAGATGGAAGTGATGTGATGAATAATGTTACAGATAATAACCAAGTTAAATAAGGATGGACAAGAGATTATTGGATAGAGTCAGAGAGAGCAAAGTGAGAGAAAAAAAGAGAAGAACAGGAGAGAAGGTAAGGCGATGTTTGATTTGGAACAACTGTCAGTGCATTAGTGTTTTACCTTTAAGTATGCATTGCATTTCAGGATATAAATTCAATTCATGCCTTTGAATCTGAGGCCTCTTTCCCCTGTGGGTTACCAGTGGACAGAAAGTACATGAGGAAAAACAACAATCAAAAGAGTAGAACAATTTATTCCCCATTGTCCTCCTACTGCTTTTTACACTAATGCTCGACAGAGATCCCAGACTTTTTGCCATGTGTTTATGATGAATTTGTTGCCCTCCAAATATATTGCAATGAATATGGTACTCCATAGTATTCTCGTAACTGATCATATAAGAATATTCAACTGTACTCCAAGAGTATTTACGTATATGATTATTAGATCTTATAAGAATGTTGAATACATCTGATAAGGGCAATACTATAGTTACAGCTGGAATTCTAAGAGCATCAAAGAGCATTGCTTTAGTAGAATACAGTAACATACAGTTGGTGTTGGCACTCATCCTAACCACCTGGCGAGGCAGAAACCAACAGATGCCACGCTAAATGAGACTGTGTGTCAGTTTAGTGGGCATTGCTTTGAAGCTGCCACATCTCCAAACAGTTTGAGGTAAATCATTGAACTATCTATCTTGAGAGTATCAGATTTTGTAGTTTACTGTTATTGCAGGTTAGTTAGGCCTATTCCTAGTGCAAGATGATTTAAGAGAAAAATTAAGCAATTGTTTTAGGAGTTCAAATGGAGATCTCCTTTGGACACATACATATAACGTTTAGGAAACACAATCTCCCATACAGTATTTCATGAACTTTCTGGATTCTGAGCAGGACAAATACACATACTTTTCTTATATCTTAGTTTAAGATTGTAGTGGCTATTTATTTAAAAAAATAACCATGAGTTAAAATTACTATTGACCTAAAGCAGGGTAATGGATGTCTTTCAGTGATTATTATTTATTGTCATCTTCTAAATGTTTATTGCACTGTTATATTAGAAAATGTCCATAATATACCGTAGCTATGTAACAGTGCACTTCTGGTTATAGTGATACTTAAATCAATTTTCTGGTGATATATTTTATAGTGATACATAGATACATTTACTCAACAGAAATAATTTTGTGTGCATACCAAAGCATGTCCTAAAATGCAGAACTTCTATTTGTCAACAGAAAGCACACCAGCTTCAGCTGTCAAATGGAAAAGCACCACCATTCCTCTCTTCCATTGCCTTCCATCCCATTCACACACAGCTGTCATTTTGACCATTTTAAACACCGTAATTTTGACAGTGCCATTAATTACATTATTTCCTATACAATGCAAATTATAATATTTATGCTACAAGCCCATAGTGTTTGCTAACAACACAACAAGAGAAGCTTCTCCTCCCTACCTTCCGGCAATGCTCAAACCCTACATCTGTGCCCGGGTTTATCGTTCAGCTACCTCTGTCCACTTGGCCATCTCGCACCTTCGGGGAACTTCCCAATCCACACAGTCAAACGTCTTTTCTGTACTGGCTCCTCAATGGTGGAACCAACTTCCCCTGGAGACTAGGATAGCAGAGTCTCTGTCCATTCAAAGAGGTCTGAAAAAATTACGTTTCATAGAGTACCTAGAATAGTTTCACTCCCACTAGGCCTATTTGTTATCTTTTAAACTTTGCTTATTATGGGTGCTAATAGATCTACTGGATAGATTTAGTTGTTACTTGTTGTTATTATTATTCCAGAGCTCTAGAGCATACACGATAAAAGCTATAAATACAAAACCAACTTTCAAATGTCACAAGTGCTCTAACTTGTGTTGCTTGAGAAGATCTTTATGATTGCTTTTACACTTTTTAAAATATATCAACATTTAATAGCTCCAAATGTATTTCACTGGGAAAAAAGTATCCATGGACTTGAATGCTATTTTTTTTTCTTGTTTCACAACGATTACATGACCAACTCCAAACTCCAAAGTGTTGGTAAGTTCAAACTAGCCCAAATTAGAATGTCTGCATTTTTTTGATACTATGTTTACTTTTGGAAATGTAAGCATTTCTTTCTAACCATGCAGGGTAGAAACTCCAAAGCAAATGTCAAATGTTAAGACTATAGTAACTTCCGATTGGTAAACAGTTTTAAGAACTTTAACAATATAATTTATCCAAATGTATGCAAATTGAACACAAAAAAATCTTGACCCATGAAAAAGAGACTCCAAATCAACGTTCAAATGTGTCCTTAACTTTAGATTCTTTAACTATTTTACGAATATATGCAAATTTTACAAACAGTAACTCTTCAACTGTTAAAGAATGAGACTGCAAAAAAATTTCACATTTAAGCTAGCCTAACATCAAATTCCTAAAAACTTTTATGAACTACAATCATATACATTTGATCAACTATAACTATACTACTTGGTATTAATGCAATTTTCACTCACCAACAGTTACTCCTGAAACATTAAAGACAGAGACTCAAAATAAACATCTACATGTTTAACATTTTCACACGTACGTTTCAAACATCTCTTAATCAGAGCTGACTGATCCAGAATTTGATTATGATGCATTTGATTATATGATACATTTTACCCCCAGCTGCCCAAAAACACCACACAGCTTACTAGTTATGTCGCTAATTTCTGATTTTGACTCGTTAAAATTATATTCGCAAACTACTACCCGGCAGTAATACTTTTAAATTGTTTACTGAATAATTATTGAGCAACCATAAAGAAGACCAAAAAGTGACCGCCCTGTGGTGTGCTTTTCCTGAGTATCGGCGTAAAAGGTAGTGACACTCTTCTCTTCAATCAAATTTATTTTATGAAGCCCTTTTTACATCACCAGTTGCCACAAAGTGCTTTTACATATACCCAGCTTGAAACCCCAAAGAAAAAGCAACAAGGGTAAATGCACAGTGGCTAGGAAAAGGTCCCTAGTAGTGTCCAGAATTAGGAAGAAATCTAGAGAGGAACCAGACTGTTTGGGGTTGCCAGTCCTCTTTTGGCTGTGCTGGGTGAAAATAATAGGAGTACTTGACCTTTTGAGCCACATCAAAGTATTTGCCTGATCAGAAGACAAGCAGTCAATAAATGCAAGCAAGCTGTGACCAGAGTCTTTAAACAGAATCCAAGTCTGCTGCATAATAAGGTGGACAAGTACAGGGACAATCAGCTGGGGTGTGGGCAGTGGCCTCAAAAATCATCAGTCAGCAACTTGATCTGCAACACATCCAGGAGGACTTGCGACACGGAAAGGGAATGCTATGGGTCATTTGGGCCAGGTAGACCAGAGATGTGCTGCAAGGGCTGATGTACTCCTATGGTCAAACAGGACACCAGGAAAGAGAGAACATTCCTAGGATTCACAAGGATACCAAAGCATACTATTTCCCCGTCCTGCAGGTGGCGTAATAACTAGGTGTCCTCCCCTGGGCTTGGGCTAGATGAGAATCCTCCAAGGGGAACATGTAACCCCCAGGCTAAACTTAATAATAGATTATTGCAGTGTTAAAACTAGTGACTGAGAGAGAGGCTGGACACGTATTGCCACATCCGAGGGGTTGGGAGGGTGTAGTTGCTAAGATCAAGACAGCACAGACTGACCCTATCCCTCCAGAACAATAATATAGCAGCGTAAAACTAGGGGCTGAGACATGGGGGTCCAGAGACACTGTGGCCCTGTGTGAAGGCAACAGGGTCATTATTTCCCTGTCCGGAGGGTGATGTGGTAACTGGGATGCGATCTCCACCTGGTCCAGGCTAGAAGACAGTCCTCCCATTATAACAAGCCACCACCACCAAGCTAAAGCTAATCATAGATTATTGCAGTGCAAAAACTGACTGGCATGGGGGTCTGGACACTAGGGAACATGTTGTATCAATAAAACATATGCTAACTATCGTACTATAGGTTGTGTGTTAATTATTTATTTACATTATTATTCACAGGTTCTCAAAAGTTTATGACAAATTATGAATTCCAATTCTTGCATATTTAGTAATGGTCAAATACGATCAGTGTTTTTTTTACGTAGGGCTATTTTAGCTAATTACAGTCTATGTGCGCAGCCATGTTTATTTACATTGCACTGGATTCTGGAGTCATGAGTCATGAGTTTATTTGACCAAAGATCTTAAAAAAAGACGAATCACGAATCTGTCTGAAGATGAGCAGATGTACGATATGACCATCTGGTCTCTTAGAGTGACCTATCTTATCACCTTTATCTTTGGTTGATTCGGATAAAAAAAAAGTAAGTTATCCTTCTATGTCCCAATTTGGATAAGAATCGTGGATCCTGTACATCTTTTAATATCTGCACTATATACACCGCTGTAAATGTTTGAACATCTACACTATGAAGTAAACTTCTTACATTGAGGTCTTAAAGGTTATACAGACTGTTTTAGCTAAATAAAAGTGAATAACACTGTGGTTTAGACTGACCAGTGGTTGTTACGTCACTCATAAGTAGACATTCTAATGATGCGTTCTAAAGATATGTTCTAAAGATATGTTTACTCTAGCATGATCAGACCAGTGTGATTGTACGTGTCAAAGGGTCAAAGTAGGAGATGTAACACTTTCACAAGAGTCCCACAATTTGTTTTGCATAATAAATGTCCTACATGCCAGATTTCAAAATAAGAGTCCCAAAATATGTGATGGCAAAATGAAAATCCTACATTACCAATGCCAAAATAAGAGTCGCTCACTTTATCATACCAAAATAAGGGTCAATAGATATATGATGTTATAATAAAAGTCCTACACCACAGAACTCAAAGTATTAGTCTTTGAGTTCTCAAGTAAACATAAAAGTCTTGTAAAATAAGAGCCCCTTGATTGTCTTGCTAAAATAAATGAATGTCTTCCATTTTCAATTTCAAAATAAGTGTCCATCATTTTGTAAGGCCAAAATAAATGTTCTGCGATGTCCAATTTCAGAATACAAGTCCCTTGATTTGTCTTGCTAAAATAAAATATTTGCTATCCCTGTATAGAACATGCAAATTCAACATATTAACAATATCTAATGAACCTTTTAAGAATCCAAACTAATATTAAAATGTTCAGGCTTTCCTAACTAAAAATTATTAAAATCTTTCATCATCTACCTTATGTTAATTTAAATAAATTAGAATAAAATAACCATCAATAGTTACTATTGATACATTCTAGCTATACACAGACCAAACCAACACTGTGACATGTCGCAATTTAGGTGAAAACCATAAATACTTATTTAAAACAGCTAGCAAGCACACCACATTTTCTTAAGGAAATGTACTTTTCTAGTTACGTTTATTATTTGTATGGTCTTGCTTTGTATAAGAGCATCTGCTAAATGACTAAAATGTCAGAAGTATAATGCAGTCAAAGTATGAAAAACAAGCCCTGTGTAATGTATAACATTGCTATTCCATCCTTTTTTAAAATGTTTTAGTAACCAAAACATGAAAAAAGAGAACTCCTTTGATATGTGTATTGGAGCGAAAGAAAGGGTTAAGTTAAGTCAAATTATTTGAAATCCCACAAGGGGCAATGTTTGCATTTAAGCTATACTATCATTTAGGCTCAAAACTCAATAGGATGTGAGACGCAACACAGCAGGTTTGGAGAGTTGAAGATGGGGACGTGTGTGCCACTGCACATCTCAGGAAGCAGTTCTGCCTCGTCACTCTGCTCTGTCAAATAACAAGCATTTGCCAGCATAAATACACTGTAAAATAGTGAATTCCTTGCTCAACAACCATACTTTTGCTTGTGCCTGACAAACTCCAAGGAGTCACTAGTGCACGATTGAGGACCTTATTACTGATTAGTGTGTTTGCTTGTTATGATCATATTTTTTATAATAAAATATGATGTAAAATGTCAAGATCAGACTTTTTACAGAGGTTGTGGAATTACAGTATGCTTGATGCCACACCAAATGATTAGATTAGATTCAACTTTATTGTCATTGAACAGTACAAGTACAGTACAACGAAATGCAGTTAGCATCTAACCAGAAGTGCAAATAGAAGAGGGCAGAAAATTTACAAGTAATAAGTATATGTATATTACAAGTGGAATGTATAGATGTGCAATGAAGGCAAATGCAGTACAAATGCAATACTAAATCTGCAATTAAGGCAAATAGAGGAGGGCAGAACATTTACAAGTATTAAGTATAATGTATGTTACGAGTGGGATAATAGTTGTACGGGTACAAATGGCAATTCTAAATGGCATTCTAGATATGCAATCGAGGCAAATTGAAGAAGCAAGGTAGCATGTGTAACCGGGATGCAGTGATAGCAGCAATGAGGTCCCCGCGCTAGACATGCGTATACATTGATGGGAATATCGATAAATACACAGACTCTGTCTCAGCATATATCTCCAAATGCATTGACGATGTCACCCCGAGGGTAATTGTCAGGACTTTCCCCAACCAAAAGTCCTGGGTAAATGGTAATGTCCGCGCTAAGTTCAGAGCAGTTATTTGCCTATAGCTTTGGGGACCTGGAGGTCTTGATGAGATCCCGATATGACCTTCGGAAGGCTATCAGGGATGGAAAAAGCAAATACAGGGAAAAGTTGGACTCAAATTACCACTGCTCTGACCCCAGACGCATGTGGGGAGGACTGCGACACCACAGAAAACAAAGGGAGAAATAGCAATGATGCACGTCCCGCCGCCTCGCTCCCTGACCTTCTATGCATGGTTTGAGGTGACCAATACAATTCCTTCAGTGAGGCTTGCTGAGGACCAGGACGACTACACTCTGTCCCTAACCACGACAGACGTGAGGAGAGTTTTAAAAAAGTGAACCTTCGGAAGTCACCAGGGCCTGATGGCATTCCAGGCCGTGTCCTCAGGGAGTGCGCTGACCAACTAGTGGAGGTTTTCACTTCCATATTCAACCTCTCCCTGTCCCTGTCTGTAGTCCCCTCCTGCTTCAAACAGACGACCATCGTCCCTGTACCAAAGAAACCCTCCATCACCTGCCAGACTACGGCCCTGTAGCACTAACCTCCACTATAATGAAGTGCATTGATCAACTGGTCAGAACTCACGTCTGCTCCACCCTTCCTGACACCTTGGACCCCTTTCCATTTGCATACCGCCCCAACAGATCTACGGATGATGCCATCGCCCTGACGACACACACCGCCCTCTCCCACCTGGAAAAAGGCAACACATACGTGAGGATGCTGTTTGTGGACTACAGCTCTGCATTCAACACTATTGTGCCCGCCAAGCTTGTTCCTAAGCTCAGGACCCTGGGACTTAACACCTCCCTCTGCAGTTGGATCCTGGACTTCCTGACAGGCCGACCCCAGGTGATGAGAATGGGCAACCTCATCTTCGCTACACTGACCCTGAGCACTGGAGCCCCACAGGGCTGTGTACTCAGCCCCCTCCTGTACTCCCTGTTCACGCACGACTGTGTCCACACATAGCTCCAACATCATCCTCAAATTAGCGGACGACACTACCATCCTGCGGCTCATCTCCAACAAAGATGAGACTGTTTACAGGGAGGAGGTAAGGAACCTGGCGACATGGTGCCAGGACAACAACCTCTCTCGCAATGTCTGAAAGACTAAAGAGATCATCGTGGACTTCAGGAAGCGATGCCTGAGGAAACTGCGGAACATCATCAAACATCACAGTCACCCAGGCTATGGTCTGTTCACACTGATGCCGTCTGCTAGACGTTACCGGTGCATCAGAGCACGCACTTCCAGACTCAAAAACAGTTTTTTTCCCTCAGGCCATAAGGCCCCTCAATCAGTAACACTGATCCATGATCATACTGATCACACACGAACATTCCAGATCCTCAGATGCCCTTTCAGGTACTGTAATGCACATTAGAATATTTTAAATCAATGCTAGTTTACATTTTCTTTTTCAATGTATATTACTACCACACTTGCCATTTCTACAATATTCAATACTACTACCAATATTGCTGCTAATCTACAGTATTCTTTTTTAAACTGCTGCTATGTACAGTGTTATGTATATGATCGCATTATTCTCTTGATATATTTAAAGCTGTGTGTAAATTTTCTTCTTCTTAATTCTCACTATGTACAGTACAGGCCAAAAGTTTGGACACACCTTCTCATTCAATGTGTTTCCTTTATTTTCATGACTATTTACATTGTAGATTCTCACTGAAGGCATCAAAACTATGAATGAACACATGTGGAATTATGTACTTAACAAAAAAGTGTGAAATAACTGAAAACATGTCTTATATTCTAGTTTCTTCAAAGTAGCCACCCTTTGCTCTGATTACTGCTTTGCACACTCTTGGCATTCTCTTGATGAG
>JACXGI010019140.1:0-10388 GCA_016801175.1 Esox masquinongy
TTGGCAAAATCTTGGGAGAATGTGAGAAATCACGTCACCATCACGCCACCCATATTCCCAACAGAGGTTTTGGGGGGCGGATCCCAGAGGGTTGGTGGAAGATTAGAGAAGGATCCATCTGGAAATTAGCATAATGGGAGGAGCTAATATCATTGTATAACCATACTGTATAAAAGTGTGTTTCTGAGGTTTGGAAGTCTGTTGTTCTGCAGACCAACATGGGTTGGTTGCTCTGCAGATCAGCACGGCTTTATTACCTTAAATAAAGTCTACTATTGAATTCACAAACTCCTGAGTTGTTTGAAAATGTTGGTGGGAAAAAGGGGAACAATTTTCCACAACATTTACAAGTTTGTGGCTGTTAACCATGGCAACAAAGGAAAAATGAAATAACAAAGGAGTCATTGAATAAATATTGTCATTTATAAAAAGGCTTGTTAAGGATTCAAATTCACAAGATGTTTGATGTTATATTGCAAAGTTCAAGAAACAATGTCAGCTGAACAATGCCAAGATCCTTGTTTGGATATAATAATGTAAACAAAATAACTCCCGCACCCAGTCTGCGTAAAATGCAATAAGAATTTAATAACGTTTTGGTACCAAGATTTCAACAGTTTACACTAAGCAGGCAACCTAAAGTTGGTACCAAAACGTTGTTATTAAATTCTTATTGCTAGTTACGCAGACTGGGTGCGGGAGTTCTTTTGTTTGCTTGAATCGACCATTGGTCTTCTCCAACGCACCGGTCGATCTACAGGTGTGCAAAAGTTTGGTTTCTCAATGGATATAATAACGTGAAAACCCTATGCAGATCCTCTCTATCTTCATTTGACATGACAAACAGCTTTTTACGGAGAAGGCAAATAATATCAGAAGTAATTGCAAATGAAACACTGGTCAGTTGGTTATTCTCACTCTTTTCAGTCTCTATTGATTTCCTCTCTGCTTTTGTCTTAGCTTGTGTCGACAAATATCTTTGCACTTTGTGCACACTGCTGCATTGGCCAGTTTCTCTGTTGGTGATCATCTGCCTAGCGCTTTGACATTATAGCGACTTGACTCAAGTACGTCATTTGACTGGACTCTAGTCTGTTGGAGCAAATTACGTTTAAGGTGTTACATAAATAAAAGAGCGGAGATGACACATTGTTTTCCGATTATGGCTCAAAACAGGACGGTGACGGTCTAGGCACAGACTATATGTTTCGATAGCCAGTCAGTTTAATGGAAGTAGGAGGGCGTAGTGATGGAAAACTAAATAACCCAATCTGGCGAAGAAAACCAGGAGTGAGGGCGTGACGATTTTCAATGACCAGTGAAATTAAGAGTATTGGAGTTCACTACAACCCCGCTTCTTTTTTAAACATGAGAACGGTTTACTTCGCAATTGTGTTTTACTGGCGTTTGTAATCAAAGTCTAAAATTTCAGTAAAGCGTCGAGAATGCATTCCAGCAATTTCTACTCTACTCGCCAAGCGAAATGGCTACTGAAAACGCGACAACAGTTCAAGGCAGTCCAAGTAATTTTGTTACTACAAATCAAGGTGAGTCGACTAAGAGCTTGCTTACTGTCTGTGCATTAGCTAGCAGTACGTGCGGTAACGAGTTGTTTTGTGTTTCAGCTATCTAGCTTGCGGGATACCATTGTTACATACAGAAAGTAATATTAAGCGCATTGTAATTAGATAACTAACCCTAGTAAAACATTATATAGAAATATTTATACACATACATACCTAGCAAATTAACCAGACTATTGACTATTTCTAACAGCTTGCTCCACGGAAGGCCCGGGGCCTGGTCTTCTCAAGCGAAATATATTATCTGTATGTTGAACGTTTAACTACAGTACATACTACTATGTTAGATTTGTGCGGTTTGTAATTTTATTAGAATTTTTATAATTTGCTAATTGCCAGGATTTACCCCATTTTCATAGCGTGCAGCCGGGGACCTACACAATACTGCTGGCGAGGATGAAAAGTATAGGCCGCATGAAAGGTGAATGTGTATTTATATTACTTTATAAAAATGTTAAAATAGTCAAAAGAAATAAACCAATAAGTGTGTGGTGGCTGCGTGAAATGGAACATTCATCATGCAAATGTATTAAACAAGATTAGTCTTAGGATGTCTGGATTGTGGGCTTTGGGGAGGAATAATTTGGCGGGAATGACACTACAATAAACACTACCTAGTTATATGAATTGGTTAACACCTTGTTATTGAGTTTAACTTAATTAATAACTTGTTAATTACCATTTATCTATAGACATATTTATTTGATAAGCGTAGAAGGGGCATGACAAAAAGATTTTCACATTTATTGCTTTACGGCATTGTTTGAATATGTACATCATCTGCGATAGATGGCTCCAATACTGTACTGAAAAAGGAATGTTTTGTCTTTCATATCTCAGGTAGAACAGTCGACACAACACTGGTGTGCTGGGATTAATGTTAAATCAGATTAGTCTAAAATGTATTGATGACGAATGGAGCTGGACTGACTTTGAAGGTAAGAAATAGCCTGACTGCAAACTCTAACATTGAATTAAGGATTATAAAGCATATTATAATTGCTAAAACACCACACATGACTTCTCAGATGCAGCTGCAAGCCGATACTAGACACAAAGGGAGAAACATTGTTCGTTGGACAACCTGGACAAAGCAGCAAAGAGAGACATCAAACAGCGGACACGGCGCTGCACGCAACAGGTTTGTTTATAAATGTGTAGAAAGAAAAAACATGTTTTGAGAATGTTTGTTTTATATTTGATTGGAAGTGATGACTAATTTTTACACAATAAATAAGACCACATCTAAAATGGGTGTGTATCAATTTTTATATGAAGGTAAAACAGCGACAAAAGTATTTTATTTGTAAAAAAAAAAATGTGCACACTTGTAAAAACAATTTGCAAACTTGGAATGACTTTTGTAGTTGTATAAAACATGTGCATAGTATAACTCACTTGACATTTGGAATCTTGCTACTCATTAATAACACTTGCCAACGTAAAATACGGACACTCAAGAGTTTTGTTACTAATATTTCGCTGGAACTGTGACAAAATTATTTGTATTTGTAAATCACAGTCTGCAGTTGTACGCTTCACAGCGGTTACAATCAGATATGCCCATGGGGACTCTGATCGGCACGGCATAGCGTTTTCTGACCAATGAACTGAGTGCATGGTGAGTCTGTCACATTTTCGTGTTTTAACCAATCTGAGTAGATTCTGGAACATAAGTGTTTTAACTCATAGTGATGTATTGCAGAGGAGGAAAAACAGGTTGCAGCATGGTCAGCTTTTCCTACCCGCTCGTACCTCAGTTGTTGATACTATACCAAACCTTTTATCCAGTTAGTTCAACGCGACAATGCATTTGAAAAGTACGAAAAACTTGTGCAATGTCAATTTCTATTATTCTCGTGGTAAATACATATCCATGTCAAAGGCAAAACGTGAAGTAGCCATGTAAATTCTTTGCTAGTTGCTAGATTAACATTTTAGTAATTTAGCTACTAGACTTTGTGCATTGTGCATCTAGCTAGGTGGAAAAAATAATCTAAAAGGTTTGTTATCCCATCAAAAACTGAGGTACGAGAGGCCGACCGTGCTTAGCCATGTTTTTCTTCCTCTGCATCATTATGAGTTGAAACTCTGGCACTGCATGTTCCAGAATCTACTCAGATTGGTTAAAAGGTGAAAATGTTATGTTCACGATGCATTCAGTTTATTGGAAGAAAAAGGTAGGCCTGCCAATCGGAGTCCTCATGGGTATATCCACTTGGAAACGCTGTGAGACATACTACCGCAGACTGTGATTTACATATAAAAATAATTTCATCATAGTCTTAGCAAGATTTTAGTGCCAAAACTCTGTGTCCTTGTTTTGCGTTGGCAAGTGTTATTAATGATTCCAAATATCAAGTTGGTTACAAGTATGCAAATTTAAAGAAAAACTACAAAAGTAATTACTTGTTTGGAGATCTGTTTTACAAGTGTGCAACATATTTTACAAATAAAAAACTTATGTCGCTGTTTTACCTTCATAATTTTAATGTATTTGAATTTATCCTAACAACTTTAGCTTCCCTAAATGCGAAGCGTATGACTTGCTGTAATATTTGGACCGCTCTAGATTTTTACAGTTAGACATTGTACTGTTTTAACATGGTCAATTTATTGTCTACCGTACTTCCACAGGCTTTGGCTAGTTGGCTGAAGGAACTCTTAGCTGAAGAGAAGTTGCAGTTTGCCGGGGCAAATGAGGACATGATGTCTGACATGGAGACTTACCCCGGTGGATTTTTGGTTTCCTCTCCTAGCTGGCACTCTGCTGAGTTTGAGTACCTGATCGAATCAGCTGACGAATGAAGGAGAGCCAACTGCTCTTATGGGGAGAAGAGGCATCGCCAAAGAGACCACCACAACACCTGATTGCTCAGAACATTTAAAGAGAAGAGAAGCTGTGGTTTACCAGGCAACTGAGGACATGATGTCTGGTGTGGATACTGGCTTTTTGGTTTCCTGATCAAATTAGCTGACCAGCGAAGGTCACTTGAACTGGACTGATTTACACACACACACAAACACACTCACTCACTCAAGTGTCAATTGCTGCTACCAGACACTCTACTTTATATAGTTTTTAGTATCTTTATTAGGGTGTAGTTATTTTGTTGTCCATTACATAAAATTTTGAGCTATTTGTTTTTAGCCTTTCTATTGGTGCATTGCTGTGAGGTTAGTATTGCGTAAAGGTTTTATTCACATTGACAATTTATTTTTTGCACTTAAAAAAATAAAAGCATTTTACTGGTATACGCTGTGGCTGAATAAACATGGAGGGGTAGGAAAAAGAACGAGGGGATGGGGGGGGGGGTTACAGGGTAAAAGTCGTGAAATATCCTAATGTCTTTACTGGTGGACACTCGTTAAAAGTCAAGGTCTGGAATCATTGCCAGTCACAATCTGTCCTCCACTGATATGTTAATACCTCACAGCAGGGGGTGGGGTTGTGACAATGGTGAGGTTTGTGTGTTGCGATATGTCCTAATGCCCAGTGGTGGGGTTCCTTAAAAGTAGGGAAGAGTAGAAGAATGTCCCAAGCTGGAGCTGTTGCCAGTCAGGATTCTAACTGTTCTTGACTGTTGATAGTTCCTTTGCGGTTCCTCTTCGTGAAAAGTTGCGACATAAACCGGCTTTGGAGTGGTGAGTAATTAAACACTGTAGTTCTCACGACTGGCCTGGAATTAGCAACATTCGTAAGAGGTGTCAAGATAACTAGGACTACGAAACGGGTATTCCCATATGGAAAATAAATATATTTTTGCAATGCAAAATGTATATAGAATATATAATGAATATATGTCGAATAAATTTAACTTAATTCAAAATACATTTCATGTATCAAAATGTAGTTCACCTTTTATTCTGAAATGTATTTAAAAATGAATACATACATTTATCTTTATTCAAAATACATTTCAGGTATCAAAATATATTTCAGCTTTTATTCCAAAATGTATTTGAAAATGTATAAATAAATTTCAGTTTTGTCCAAATGTATTTCACCGACAAAAATGCTCTCATTACAATATGTATTTTGTATAGAAAATACATTACAAAATGCATTTTTCAGATCCTGTGAAAGTAAAAAGATGAAATGTAATTACCGACGTATTGATTATATCACATTTAGGTGTTGAAACACATTTTATAGATAAACATTACCAAAATACATTTCATCTTATGGTCAAAAATATATTCTAACGTACTATAGCAAACTTGGTAAGACCACTACTTGCCCCTTCAAACAAAATAATTCTGTTTGGAGTAGTGGTTAGTGCGCCCGACTATGGGACATTGGGTTGCAGGTTCGAAATATAGCCTGCCCAATGCTAAAGTATATTTAGACGTGCATTTTAAAAATGTATTAAATACATTTTTTATAAATATATTTAAACGGCCAATTTCAAACATTTTGACATATATTTACCAAATGTATTCAGGAATATATTTTCCAAATGTATTCAAAAATATATTTAAAATACATTTATTTTCCGTAGGGGTTTGGCGCAGTGCAAGTAAATCATATTAATGGTCACATTTGCACAAATAACTATAACGCCAGCGTAAGATAACATTTTTGTCTAATGAATAATTATGTATAAATGTTGACTAAACCATTTCACAACCCAAGAGAAGTCACTGGAATTGACTCCCCCCTCTAAACTTTTCGGGTACCTGCTGTGGGATTTGCGGCAGGAGACGTAGCGAAGGCACACTGTTTCACCATTTTGAGCTTTAATGTTGAAAGCTTGATGGACCTTCTTCAAGTAGTGACCGGTTGCTAAGGTAGGATTGGACAAGGACCATTTTGGGGAGGGGTTTTGGTTTATATATGGGTGCGGTTAACACTCGGGTTTGTATACCACACAAAGCTATAAAATTAAAGGTGCGGTGATGTTTATACACGGTGCGGGTTATAAACGGGGAAAAACGGGGATTGTTTTACAATCTTTTTAGGGAGTCCAGTTAAGAGGCCATTACAGTATTCGACCCAACTAGAGATAAAAGCATTGATGAGCTTCTCTTGGTCTTTTTGGGACACCAAGCCCTTGTTTCTGGCTATATTGAAGATGATAGAATGCTGTTTTGGTGACCGCTTTGATATGACTGTTAAATGTGAGGTCTGAGTCTATCAGAACACCAAGATTACTTGGTCCCTGGTTTTTAGGGCCCGAGAATCCAGCTCTTAGAATGTTAACCAGGAACAAGAGAACAGAGCACATCACTCCGGTTCTTAAATCCTTGCACCTGCTTCCAGTCAGTTACAGAATAGATTTTAAAGTGGTGCTTTTAGTTTATAAATCACTGAATGGTTTAGGCCCCTGAAGGAACCGAAAAATGTCAATTCTATGTCTATTTACACATTCAATGATTCTTCATTATTTATTATAGACATGTATACCTATGTACTTAATTTCTATTCTAGTAGGCTGTCACTGGAATGTTTATGGTTAACAGATGTTTCTGTTGGAGCAAATGCAGAGACAAAAGGGTTGCTTTTAATTGCCTAGCTTGCGTGATCCTTGAGATAACACCCCTGTGTCATAGGAAGAGCCCCAGGGATTGATAAGGGGTCTATTCTACAGGACTGGTTTTGTTTTCCTTAGGTCAGTTAACCAACACTCACTACTTGAGTTTTAGGATATAACCAGAGCGAGGGTTTGAAGAAGCTCTCTTGCATTTACCATTCCTCCTGTCTGCATCTTCAATCTCCGGAGAACTTTCTATTTTTGATACTTGTACTGTAATTGTAATACTCTCTTTACATATTAAATTCATTTGTTGAATTAATTCATTGACTATTTGGAATGATTCTAAAATGGGGCCATATCCAGTTCCACCACCCCGAATACCTTTCTGATATATTTGAAGAATATAAACCGAGCAGGGCTCTTAGATCCATGAACACAGGTCAGCTAGTAGAACCCAGAGTCCAAACTAAACATGGTCAAGCTGCGTTTAACAGTTATGCTGCACACAACTGGAATAAACTACCAGAAGATCTTAGACGTGCCCCAAATGTATACATTTTAAAAAAAAACTTAAAAAAAAACTTGTCTTTTCACACGCCTATAACTGAGCACTTAAACCTAACCGCTCTGTTTAGCCTTACAGCTTCCTATGTTTTTATCCCGTTTTTATTCTATTTCTATTTTATTATTCTATGTTTTATTATTATGATATTGTTTTGATGTTTTCATTTGAGTATTTGTTTTTATGCTATTGTATTTTTATATTTTTTCTTTTTCTTTTTAAAGCACATTGAATTGCTTCTGCGTATGAATTGTGCTATATAAATAAACTTGCTTGCTATGAATCAAATGCTTTAACAATGTTTGATCGCCATCAAACTTGATCAGTATAAGCTCCTATAGGCCCCCAACAACCAGTAAAAATATCTAACCCTGACCTTGACCTCACCCTATCCCTGACCCTAATTATAACCTCGCACAGTAGCATACAGATTTACATAATACACATACATACATACATAATGCATAGAGATTCTATACTATAGGGTCCAGAGGACATAGGCAACTGCAGTAGACCAGTGCAATTAAGGGTTCATAACCAACCCAAACATAGATACTCTTAAACCTAACCTAGCCAATGCCACTGCTCTAACCCTCAACTTCTCTATTATGAACTTGGTACTAAGGAACTACTCATTGTCTTTTTAAATTAGAAAGGAATACATTAAAGTAGAATTATTCTGTCTATTGCTGTTTTTAACTTGTGTCCCCCTCCTTTTTAATCTTAGGTTGTTAGGGGTCCAAGCAGTGAAGCTGCAGAATTTCAATGCTCATAACTCGGGCTCTGATTGCCCTAGAGACATACATCTGGTATCATATGATGCATGTTCAAGTGCTTAACAACTTTGCCAGAGGCCATTTTCATTTCCGCCATATTGGATTTTCCCCCATTTTGAATTTTCTGAAAATGCCTAGAAATTTTTCACAGGCCACAAATTGTGTGCAATATTCCTGAAAAATGGCACAGATGATCTTCAGACCAGTCCTCACAAAAGTTATCAGATGGATTTTTGATCTGCAAAACTGTTTGTCCGTTACAGCCAATATGGCGATGAGGCCGCCAAACAGGAAGTGAGGGTGTATCTCAGCAACGGTTTGTTGCTGAGATACAAACATCACCAATATGCATTTCACTGCTTAGTAAAAGCTTTATTGACATGTATGAAACGCAAATACCCCAAAATGGCCAAAACAGTTAATCTGACATTCACAGGAAAATAACATGACATCTCGCTAAACTGCAGAAAAAACAACTGATTTAGAAAGCAATATTTGTTTTAGTGAGTAAAAATTTAATGTTGTAACATTATAATCAAAGTATTTTCCTTTAAGTGGGCTCAATTGAACAAGTCATCGGGTTGTTATGAGGGCAAACAACGCGCATCAATTTCACTGACGCTTGTGGGGCAATTACTCACAGTCAACACCGGTAATCTTTACCTTCCATGTGCAGCTCCCACACACTAGCCTACCTTGTGACCTTTGTCAGAAATATCCTTTGTTTTGGTGACCCTCATTTTCAAAAGCAGGAAAAAGGAGCAAACACGGAAATTATACACTGTCTATAGCCTAATGCATATGGTCAATATGACCGTTATGGCCATTCAAGCTAGAAAAACTCATTTTTTGTTTTGCAATTTTTATAAAAAAACCATGTTAGAATAAAATATACACACATTTATGAAAAGACAGTGTCCTATAGTTATATGGGTTTTATTTCAACAAAGTTATTACATTGCAAAATAACGGTCAGAATGACTGCCTTGGAGGTTCTAGTGTACAAAAAACACGGTTTTTCCAATATGACATGGTGTTGCTGCAAGAAAGCAAAGACCCATTATCTTTACTTCGTCTGGGATAAAAATTAGCAAAATAATCAGACATACAGCATTTGTTCCTTTGTTTATATCAAGCCAGACAAGATAGTCTCAAAAGCAAACACTGGCCCACAGGTTTTGACTCTAGAGTGCCTAATACTGCTACTTCACCTCACTTTGAAGTTACTCCTACCTTGCAACAGTCAATTTCTCAAGTCCGCTCAAACATAACTTTTTTAATCTATCTTGGCCTAACTTCTTTTAGGAACATGCATGAATTGCTTTTAATTGTCTATCATTCAAATTCAACCACATTTTAAAATCCGGGAAGAAAACCAAAACACTCAACCCTAAGAAAATATTCTATATAAATCCCAGCATTGAATTGACAAGGTCAACCTAAACGTTTAGGCTTTTGAGCTGCTTATACAGTTGTGCTCATAAGTTTGCATACCCTGGCAGAAACAAAACTTTTAGGCTTTTGAGCTGCTTATACAGTTGTGCTCATAAGTTTGCATACCCTGGCAGAAATTGTGAAATTTTGGCATTGATTTTGAAGATCAATGACTGATAATGCAAAAAAACTGTCTTTTATTTAAGGTGTTAGCTTCTGATTCTTAGCAGAATAATGATGGACCCAAGTCAGGGGGAGAAGCGTTCCTTGTTGTTTATTCACAAAATATAGTACATGTCTTACTTCTTCTTCCCAAATGTCTTTGTGCGTCCCCCAAATGTCCTGGTCTTAAACAGCACATATACAGGTGCTGGTCATATAATTAGAATATCATCAAAAAGTTGATTTATTTCAGTAATTCCATTCAAAAAGTGAAACTTGGATATTATATTCATTCATTACACACAGACTGATATATTTCAAATGTTTATTTCATTTAATTGTGATGATTAAAACTGACAACTAATGAAAATCCCAAATTCAGTATCTCCGAAAA
>JACXGI010019141.1:0-12551 GCA_016801175.1 Esox masquinongy
GTCTCTGTGAGTCCCTGTCTGTCTGTGGCTCTGTGAGTCCCTGTCTGTCTCTCCCTGTTGTTGCTTTGGCATGTCATGGTCCTGCTCTATATACAGTGGATATAAAAAGTCTACACACCCCTGTTAAAATGCCAGGTTTTTGTGATGTAAAAGAATGAAACACAGATAAATCATGTCAGAACTTTTACCACTTTTAATGTGACCTATAATGTGAACAATTCAATTGAATAACAAACTGAAATCTTCAAGGGGGAAAAATGAAAAATAAAAACCATACAATAACCTGGTTGCATAAGTGTGCACACGCTCTTATAACTGGGGATGTGGCTGTGTTCAGAATTAACCAATCACATTCAAACTCATGTTAAATAGAAGTCATTACACACCTGCCATCATTTAAAGTGACTCTGATTAATCACAAATAAAGTTCAGCTGTTCTAGTAGGATTTTCCTGACATTTTCTCAGTTGCATCTCAGAGCAAAAACCATGGTCCGCAGAGAGCTTCCAAAGCATCAGAGGGATCCCATTGTTGAACTATATCAGTCAGGAGAAGGGTACAAAAGAATTTCCAAAGCATTAGATATACCATGGAACACAGTAAAGACAGTCATCATCAAGTGGACAAAATATGGCACAACAGAGACATTACCAAGAACTGGACGTCCCTCCAAAATTGATAAAAAGACGAGAAGAAAACTGGTCAGGGAGGCTTCCAAGAGGCCTACAGCAACATTAAAGGAACTGCAGGAATTTCTGGTAAGTACTGGCTGTGTGCTACATGTGATAACAATCTCCCGTATTCTTAACAATCTCCCGTATGAATGGACTATGGGGTAGGGTGGCAAGATGGAAGACTTTTCTTACAAAGAAAAACATCCAAGCCCGGCTGAAGATTGCAAAAACAAACAAGACTCCCAAAAGCATGTGGGAAAATGTGTTATGGTCTGATGAAACCAAGGTTGAACTTTTTGGCCATAATTCCAAAAGGTATGTTTGGCGCAAAAACAACACTGCACATCACCCAAAGAACACCATACCCACAGTGAAGCATGGTGGTGGCAGCATCATGCTTTGGGGCTGTTTTTTTTCAGCTGGAACTGGGACCTTAGTCAGGGTGGAGGGAATTATGAACAGTTCCAAATACCAGGTACTTTTGGCACAAAACCTTCTGGCGTCCGTTAGAAAGCTGAAGATGAAGAGGAAGTTCACCTTTCAGCAAGACAACGACCCAAAGCACACATCCAAATCCACAAAAGCATGGCTTCACCAGAAGAAGATTAACGTTTTGGAAAGGTCCAGCCAGAGCCTAGACCTGAATCCAATTGAACATCTGTGGGGTGATCTGAAGAGGGCTGTGCACAGGAGATGTCCTCGCAATCTGACAGATTTGGAGCACTTTTGCAAAGAATAGTGGGCAAGTATTGCCACAGTCAAGATGTGCCATGCTAATAGACTCCTACCCAAAAAGACTGAGTGCTGTAATAAAATCAAAAGGTGCTTCAACAAAGTATTAGTTTAAGGGTGTGCACACTTATGCAACCAGGTTATTGTGAGTTTAAAATTTTTTATTTTTCAAAGATTTCAGTTTGTTTTTCAAATTAATTGTTCACGTTATAGGTCACAAAAAGGTGGAAAACGTTCTGACATGATTTATCTTTGTCTCATTCTTTTACATCACAAGAACCTGGCATTTTAACAGGGGTGTGTAGATTTTTATATCCACTGTACATCTGTATTTTTTCTCCCCTCCAGGTCTGACCAAGTTGCTGTCCGGTGTGGCGGAGGAGGTGAGGTTGGCGATCCACAGGGACATCGCTGGGGCTGATTGTCTACACCACCTACTCACTGCCCCCTGGTTACTGTCCCTATTAAAGGTCTCTAATCTTTTATTTTTGTTCAGTCTTTATTGAAAGTCTGTCCTCTTGTTTTAGCGTTGTCAAAAAGTTTTTCATTTTTGTTTAAATAGTCTTTGGTTAAAGTCTGTCATTTATAGTCTGATATAGTCTTGGCTAAAAGTCAGTTGTTTTTATTTCTAAATTATCTTTGTGAAAAGTCTGTCATCTGAATTTTTTAAGTTTCTGTCACTCATCATGTGATCATTAATTCAAATCCACCCTGTTTCTAAACATGCATCCACCCAAACATGTTGGCCTGTTAATACTACAGCATATCATACCTCCATGATATCATTAATAACACCATCACCATTTGCCCAATGGCATAGAATTACATGCAACAAGCAGCAACAAGCAGCTTTTAGTGCCAGCCTGCTCATGATGTATCAGTCAAGCATGCTGATATTACCTGATCAACACAGACGTTTAGTCATTGGAGGCTGCTACATGATGCAGATATGAAACTGACATGAAATCTGCAGTGACACGGCTGCCAGTACCAAAACTAAACAACTATTGGGTTGTTTTATACTTCTGTTTTTCTCCTCAGGTGTATGAGTCCCTCCTGGAGATCAGAATGCTCCCCCCAAGCCCCCACACACCTCAGGCCTTTGGTGTCACCAGCGAGGTCTGCATATTGTCCTCACGTTGACCAACAGATGGAGCCCCATTCACTGTAGTTCACTTCCTTTGACCACGGCCTCTGGAGTGCTGCTTTTTATTTGCTAAAAGCTATTGGGAGTGAGATTCTGCTCTCAGCCATGGTTATAACCTAGCCTGTTACTTTATGAGTTGTGCTTTCTGTTCTGCCCAAAAGATTGCGAGTTAATGCTCATTGTCAGGCTGTATTGCAGATCCTGTTCGACATCAGGGCCACCCCGGCCCCGTCGCCAGAGGCCAGAGAGCTCTACAGCCTCCTGAAGTCTCCACACCTACAGGTCAGTTAGCACTGTGAGCCTCTGCGTCAGTTCACCTGGTGTCCTTTGTTTACTGTCTGGGCGGACTGTAAAAGGGGATTGTTACAGGCAACTGTTTTTGGTTTTTAAAAAGATCTGATTTGGTTAATATATTAATATATCTGGTTAATATATTTGTATTATATTTGGCACTAAAAAACGAGAGCTTTGCCTTCCGGCTCAGCTCTCTTTTCGTCACAACGGCGCGGTAAAGCGAATGCAATACCGCCCCTGCTGCTCCGATTCTCCGGCCAAGCTCCCGCTCCATTGTCCCCTCACTCGCAAACAAGACCCCGAGATACTTGAACTCCTTTACTTGGGGTAACGCCTCATTCCCTACCCGGAGGAGGCACTCCATCGGTTTCCTGCTGAGAACCATGGCCTCAGATTTTGAGGTGCTAATCCTCATCCCAACCGCTTCACACTCGGCTGCAAACCGGTCCAGTGAGTGCTGAAGGTCACAGACCGATGATGCCATCAGGACCACATCCGAACTGCAACCCCTCCCCACCCCGACTACGCCACGATATCCTGTCCAGGAAAGTTACAAACAGGATTGGTGACAAAGCGCAGCCCTAGCGGAGGCCAACCCCCACATGGAACAAGTCTGACTTACTACCGAGAACCCCAACACAGCTCTCACTTTGGACATACAGGGATTGGATAGCCCTCAGAAGGGACCTCCTCACCCCATACTCCCACAGCACCTCCCACAGTATCTCCTGGGGGACCCGGTCATACGCCTTCTCCAGATCCACAAAGCACATGTAGACTGGATGGGCAGATTCCCAGGCCCCCTCCAGGATCCTTGCAAGAGTAAAGAGCTGGTCGGTTGTTCTGCGACCAGGACGAAATCAGCATTGTTCCTCTTCAATCTGAGGTTCGGCTATCTGCCAAACCCTCCTTTCCAGTACCTTTGAGTAAACTTTCCCAGGAAGGCTGAGAAGTGTGATACCCCTGTAATTGGCACACACCCTCTGGTCCCCCTTTTTGAACAGGGGAACCACCACCCCGGTCCGCCACTCCTTTGGCACTGTCCCCGACTCCCACGCAATGTTGAAGAGGCGTGTCATCCAAGACAACCCCTCCACACCCAAAGCTTTCAACATTTCTGGATGGATCTCGTCAATCCCCGGAGCTTTGCCACTGTGGAGTTGTTTGACTACCTCAGTGACTTCTGCCAAGGAGATTGACGATGTTTCCCCATCAGCCTCCAGCTCTGCTTCCACTATAGAGTGCATGTTAGTGGGATTTAGGAGTTTCTCAAAGTGTTCCTTCCATCGCCCAATTACCTCCTTAGTTGAGGTCAACAGTGTCCCATCCTTACTGTACACAGCTTGGATGGTTCCCCGTTTTCCCCTCCTGAGGTGGCGGATGGTTTTCCAGAAGCACCTTGGTGCCGACCGAAAGTCCTTCTCCATGCCTTCCCCGAACTCCTCCTGCACCCGCTGTTTTGCCTCTTTCACAGCAGAGGTCGCAGCCCTTCGGGTCCGTCGGTACACTGCAACCGTCTCTGGAGTCCTCCGGGATAACATATCCCGGAAGGCCTCCTTCTTCGGTCGGACGGCTTCCCTGACCACCGGTGTCCACCAGGGTTTTCAAGGGTTACCGCCCCTTGATGCACCTAAGACCTTTAGACCACAGCTCCCCGCCGCAGCTTCGGCAATGGAGGCTTTGAACATCGACCACTCACGTTCAATGCCCCCAACCTCCACAGGGATGCCAGAAAAGCTCCGCCGGAGGTGTGAGTTGAAGGTCTTTCGGACGGGGCCCTCCAGACGTTCCCAGTTCACCCGCACTACCCGTTTGGGCTTTCCCGGTCCTTATGTTCGAACATGGTGTTCGTTATAGATAATCCATGACTAGCACAGAACTCTAACAACAAACGACCACTCAAGTTCAGATCAGGGAGGCCGTTCCTCCCTATCACGCCTCTCCTGGTGTCTCCATCATTGCCCACATGCACGTTGAAGTCCCCCAGCAGAATTATGGAGTCCCCTACTGGAGCCCCATACAGGACTCCATTCAGGATCTCCAAGAAGGCCAAATACTCCGAACTGCTGTTCGGGGCATATGCGCAAACAACAGTCAGTGTTTCCCCCCCACAAGATGTAGGCGTAGGGAGGCGACCCTCTCATCCACCGGGGTAAACTCCAACATAGCGGCACTCAGCCGGGGGCTTGTGAGTATCCCAACCCCCGCCTGGCGCCTCACACCCTGGGCAACTCCAGAGAAGAATTAGAGTCCATCCCCTATCCAGGAGTACGGTTCCAGAACCGAGACTGTGCGTGGATGTAAGCCCCACCAGATCTAACCGATAGCGCTCCACCTCCCCCACAAGTTCCGGCTCCTTCACCCACAGAGAGGTGACGTTCCACGTCCCCAGAGCCAGCCCCGGCCGCCCGGGTCTGGTCCGTCGAGGCCCCTGGCCTTCACTGCCACCCATATGGCAGCACACCCGACCCCAGCGGTTCCTCCCATGAGTGGTGGGCCCATAGGATGGAGAGGGGGGTGCCACGTTGCTTTTTCGGGCTATGCCCGACCGGGCTCCGTGGCAAACCCGGCCACCAGGCGCTCGCTGGCGAGCCCTCCCTCTGGGCCTGGCTCCAGACGGGGGGCCCCGGGCTTCCTCCGGGCAGGCTAATACCTCCTCTTCCTCGCTTGTGCATAGGGGTTTTTTTGAACCATTCTTAGTCTGGCTCCTCCCCTGAGACCACTTTACCATGGGAAACCCTACCAGGAGCACTAAGGCCCAGGCAACACAGCCCTCAGGTTCATAGGAACACACAAACCTCTCCACCACGACAAGGTGATGGCTCCCGGAGAGGCTGTACATGTCCACTGTACAGGCGAGCTGCCCAAGTCGTATTTGAGTCCTGTGTGTCAGCACCGTGTTATGCGCTTAATTTAATAACTTTTTTTTTTGTAGATGACAGTGGAACCTTTTCATTCTTTTCCTATATGGTTTGCTTTTGGTTTTTAAGTTCTGTCTGTGTGTATTTTGTTTTGGATTGCAATGATGTGCAAATAATTTATCCTTATATTAAATTAGAGAAATAGTACAAAGACAACATATCAAATGTTGAAACTGAGAAATGTTGTTGTTTTTGGAAACACATGCCCATTTTGATGCCAGCAACATGTGTCAAAAAAGTTGGGTCAGGGGCATGTTTACCAATGTGTTGCATCAACTCTTCTAACAATACTCTGTAAGTGTTTGGGAACCGAGGAGACCAATTGCTGTAGTTTTGTGGAATATTTTCCCATTCTTGACTGATATAAGATTGCAGCTGCTCAACAGTTCGGGGTCTCCTTTGTCGTATTTTTCATTTGGTAAAGCACCAAGTGTTTTCAATGGGCTGGACTGCAGGAAGGCCAGTTTAGCACCGGGACTCTTTTGATACAGAGCCATGCTGTTATAATACGTGCAGAATGTGGTTTGGCATTGCCCTGCTAAAATAAGCAAGGCCTTCCCTGAAAAAATAAGTTGTCTGGATGGCAGCATACAGTTCGGTCCGGAAATATTTTGACATTGACACAATTTTCATAACTTTGGCTCTGTACGCCACCACAATGGATTTGAAATTAAAAAACAGAGATGCAATTGAAGTACAGATTTTCAGCCTTAATTCAAGGGGTTGAACAAAAATATTGTATGAAATGTTTAGGAATTGCAACCATTTTCATACACAGTCCCTTTATTTCAGGGGCTCAAATGTAATTGGACAAATTAACACAATCATAAATAAAATGTTCATTTTTAATACATTGTTGAGAATCCTTTGCAGACAATGACTGCTTGATGTCTGGAAAGCATGGACATCACCAAATGCTGGGTTTCCTCCTTTGGGATGCTTTGCCAGGCCTTTACTGCAGCTGTCTTCAGTTGTTGTTTGTTCATGGGTCTAAAGTTTTGTCTTCAGCAGCTGAATTTGGCTGAATCTGAGCAGACAATATATCCCTATACACTTCAGAATTCATCCGGCTGCTTCTGTCTTCTGTCGTATCATCAATAAACACTAGTGACCCAGTGCCATTGGAAGCCATGCATGCCCATGCCATCACACTGCCTCCATCGTGTTTTACAGATGATGTGGTATGCTTCAGATCATGAGCTGCTCCATGCCATCTCCATACATTTTTCCCCCATCATTCTGGTACAGGTTGATCTTAGTTTCATCTGTCCAAAGAATGCTGTTCCAGAACTGGGCTAGCTTTTTTAGATGTTCTTTGGCAAAGTCTAATCTGTCCTTTCTATTCTTGAGGCTTATGAATGGTTTGCACCTTGTGGGTGAACCCTCTGTATTTACTCTTGTGAAGTCTTCTCTTTATGGTAGACTTGGATAATGATATGCCTACCTCCTGGAGAGTGTTCTTCACTTGGCTGGATGTTGTGAAAGGGTTTTTCTTTACCATGGAAAGGATCCTACGATCATCCACCACAGTTGTCTTCCATGGACGTCCAGACCTTTTTGTGTTGCAGAGCTCACCAGTGCATTCTTTTTTTCTCAGAATGTACCAAACTGTTGATTTGGCCACTCTTAATGTTCCTGCTATCTTTCTGATGGATTTTTTTTTGCAGCCTAAGGATGGCCTGTTTCACTTGCATCGAGAGCTCCTTTGACTGCATGTTGTGGGTTCACAGCAACAGCTTCCAAATGCGAATGCCACATCTGGAATCAACTCCATACATTTTACCTGCTTAATTGATGAAGAAATAATGAAGGAAACAGCTTTTGAGTCAATTGTCCAATTAACTGGTCGCCTGAGGGGGCTACATATTAAAGAGCTGTAATTCCTAAACCCTTCCTCCAATTTGGATGTGAATACCCTCAAATTATAGCTGGGAGACTGCACTTTAAGCCCATATTCATTATTTAACTATAACATGAATATACTTTGATTAACAGCCAAAATAACAAAAGTTATGTCAGTTTCCAATTATATCTGGACCTAACTGTATGCTGCTCCAAAACCTGTGTATATTGTTCAGCATTAATGGTGCCTTTACAGAAGTCACCCATGCCATGTGCACTAATGCACCCTCATACCATCACAGATGCTGGCTTCTGAATTGTGTGCTGTTAACAAGCCAGATGGTCCCTCTTCTCTTTAGTCCAGAAGGTGTGGCGTCCATGATTCCAGAAGAGAATCTCAAATTTTGATTAATCAGACCACAGGACAGTTCTCCACTTTGCCTCAGTCCATCATAAATGAACTCGTACCTAGAGAAGGTGGCAGCATTTCTTGAACTTGTTTATATATGATTTTGTCTTTGTATGGTAGAGTTTTAACTTTCATTTGTGGATGCAGTGACAAACTGTGTTCACAGACAATGGATTTTGGAAGTGTTTCTGAGCCCATGCAGTGATGTTCACTACAGAATTGTGTCTGTTTTTATTGCAGTGCCGCCTGAGTGCCCGAAGATCACGGCCATCCTATATTGATTTTTGGTCTTGTCCCTTGCGTACAGAGATTACTCCAGATTCTCTGAATCTTTTAATGATATTATGTACTGTAGATGATGAGATCCCCAAACTCTTTGCAATTTTATGTTGTGATATATTATTCTTTAATTGTGGCACTATTTGCCCGTGCAGTCTTTCAGAGTAGTGAACCCCTCCCCATCCTCACTTCTGACAGACCCATCCTCTCTGGAATGATCTTTTTCATACCCAATCATGTTACTGACCTGCTGCCGACTGATATTTCGTTGTGTGATGTTCCACCAGTTTTACACAACTTTTCCCATTTTTTGTTGCCCCGTCACAGTTTTTTTGAAATGCGTTCCTGGCATCAAATTCAAAGTGAGCATGTATTTTCCAAGAAACAATTACATTTCTCAGTTTCAACATTTGATATTTTGTCTTTGTAGAATTTTCTATTTATTAGAGGGTTTAAATGATTTGCACATCATTGCATTCTGTTTTTCTTTATATTTTACACAGCATCCCAACTTTTTTGGAAACGAGGTTGTAACTTCAATGAATCTAAAAAATAACAACGGTCTCATAGCTACATAGACTCTCTTCAAGACTGGTCTCATAGCTACATAGACTCTCTTTAAGAACAGTCTCATGGCTACATAGACTCACTTTAAGAACAGTCTCATAGCTACATAGAAATCTCTTTAAGATCAGTCTCATGGATACATAGACTCTCTTTAAGAACAGTCTTATAGCTACATAGACTCTCTTTAAGAACGGTCTCATAGCTACATAGACTCTCTTTAAGAACGGTGTCAGACATTTCAGTCTTCTCTCAGGCCCTCCTATCAGCCCACGACTCTGTGGCCCAGATGGAATATGAGCCACTTCTCTCTTCGTCCCCTGAGGACCTGCCAGAGGACGAGGAGATCATGAGGAGTGTCTGTCTTCTCCCTCTGCTCCCTGAGGACCTGCCAGAGAATGAGGAGATCATGAGGAGTGTCTGCCTGGACAAGAACAAACAACAGCTGGTTAGTTGTAATACTGGAGGTGTTTCACTCAAACAACGTCTTACCAAAACATCCTAAAGGCAAACAAAAATATCAATGCTGTGCCTAAGTTCATGAATCATTTGAAGTAATTGTTGAACTGTCTCTGTAAGCATGTAGTTTCCCAGTCAGGGGGAGGATTGGTCGAGCGAGGGCGAAAGCAGCTTCTGAGAGTTATATTCTTTTCCATCCTCTAAAGCAATTTGATAGAATTTTCTGATTATCAACGTGAAAAACAAATGTCCAAAGGTTGCAAGTTAAAATCCACCAAGAGGCTTGTTTTCTCTGAGGCTGGTAGGGTGTTTCTCTGTCATCCCTGGGGCTGGTAGGGTGTGTCTCTTTCATCCCTGGGGCTGGTAGGCTGTTTCTCTGTCATCCCTGGGGCTGGTAAGCTGTTTCTCTGTCATCCCTGGGGCTGGTAGGGTTTGTTTCTGTCATCCCTGGGGCTGGTAGGGTGTTTCTCTGTCATGCCTTTGGGCTGGTATGGTATTTCTGTCATCCCTTGGGTTAGTAGGGTGTTTCTCGGTCATCCCTGGGGCTGGTAGGCTGTGTCTCTGTCATCCCTGGGACTGGTAGGGTGTTTCTCTGTCATCCCTGGGGCTGGTAGGGTGTGTCTCTTTCATCCCTGGGGCTGGTAGGCTGTTTCTCTGTCATCCCTGGGGCTGGTAGGGTTTGTTTCTGTCATCCCTGGGGCTGGTGAGGTGTGGATGATAGTCCCAGTCCTTCTATAAATCAGACTCTGTCTCTCTTCATGAGAACGGGGGCGGAGGTTCCAAAGGAAGGTTTTTCAGGAGTCGTTGGAACAACCTGCGTCACCTGACCCTGGAGAAGTGGGTCCCTTGGAGGAGGGCTTGGTCAGAGGAGAGGCTCACTACGTCTGGAAGGGCAAGGGACTGCGATGCATCTGCTGGGCTGCTGCCCCCACCCCGGCTTGGTCAATCCCGGCCCCTCCCACTCTACCAGTCCACTGGGTCTCAGCCCCGCCCACTCTACCAGTCCACTGGGTCTCAGCCCCGCCCGCTCCACCAGTCCACTGGGTCTCAGCCCCGCCCACTCTACCAGTCCACTGGGTCTCAGCCCCGCCCACTCTACCAGTCCACTGGGTCTCGGCCCCTCCCACTCTACAAGTCAAAAGCGCCTCGGCCCCTCCCACTCTACCAGTCCACTGGGTCTCGGCCACTCCCACTCTACCAGTCCACTCGGTCTCGGCCCCTCCCACTCTACCAGTCCACAGGGTCTCAGCCCCTTCCACTCTACCAGTCCACTGGGTCTCGGCCCCTCCCACTCTACCAATCCACTGGGTCTCGGCCACTCCCACTCTACCAGTCCACTTGGTCACGGCCACTCCCACTCTATGGATCTACTGGCAGCGGCAGCCCATGTTGTCAGTCAGGTGACCTTTGGGAAAGAAGGCTGAACCAATCTGCTCCTTCTGTGTGTAGCCCTGTATGTACTGCTGGTAAGAGGAAAGGGGAGAACCAGGAAGTCAATGCAATTGTAATACTTGTATAACAATTATATTGAAATACTTCAGATTTTTAGCTTCTCACTTTCATCATCATCTTCAGCATCATTGAAATCATCACTATTAACCACATTAACAATGTGTAACAATTAACACCATTTGTGTTGAAAATATTTTTTTCCTTTAAATATCATAAAAATCCTTGTAGATCATCATTCATCCCTATTGTCCATCATCATAATGTACAACTGATATGAATAATGATCATTTAGGTTGTATGTTCTTGTTACTGATCAATAATATTTCTGCTTACCTTCCCATAATTCTCCTACGATCTGTAACCTCTGACCCTTGACCCACTATCTTTCACCTTAACCTGCGGAGATATCTCACCAAAGTACCGACAAGGACTGAGCAGAGATGACAACAGGAAGTACAACTTAGAAATGAGGAACTACCCTTCCACCCACTGGAGGGAACCGCTCCCAACCTTCAGCCTTACCACCCCCAATTCCCCTGTTTGCCATTCGCCAATGACCCCAACCCCTGGTGTTAGCTGTGGCCTCCGGGCCCAGACAGCTCCCTCCAGCCCAATGGCCCAGTGCCGACAGAGGCCAAGCTCCCAGAACGGACCGACCCAGGGCCCCTCTCTGGATCAGTATGAGCAGCAAAGCCTGGAAGAGCTGAAGAGCCCTGTCCATGTGGTGGCCAGTGGTTTAGAGAGCAGTCAAAGTGACATGCGTGACCTCGGCCAGAAAATGGTGGCAGCCACAGAGCTGATTTCGGAGAGCGTGGAGGAGAATGCCCTGGCTCTTAATCTGTTATCCGAAGTCGTTGATAAACTGCAAGGACTCATAATCGCCGCCAAGTCCCCCAAGACGCCTTCATTTCCATCTCCTCCACCTTCACCTCCTAAACCTCTTCCACAAGGCAAAATCTTCCCATCACCTCCTCCTAGCAGTTTTTTATCCTCATCCTGCTCCTCCTCTTCCTCCTCGTTGTCTTCCTCCTCTCTCTCTGCATACATCAATGGCCACAAGACTTCTTCGGCCATGGGTCAGAAGGGCAGCTGTAAAAGCAAGAAGTCGTTCTCGGCCCTGGAACAAAATGGCAGCTGTAAAAGCAGGAAGTCGTTCTCGGCCCCGGGACAAAATGGCAGCTGTAAAAGCAGGAAGTCGTTCTCAGCACTGGGTCAAAATGGCAGCTGTAGTAGGCCGGGGACAATAAATGGTTCTCCTCAAAGACCTGCTGGTAGAAAGGCTCAGTCTTATCACTCCAAGGGGTTCTCTAGGTCAGGTTCTAGACCAAAAAAATGCTTGAGATCAGAGGAGGACCAGCACAGCACAAGATGCCTTTCCAGTAAAAAGAAGAAAAAGAAAAAGAAGACAAAGTAGAAGAAAATATAGAAGCAGAAGAAGCAGAATTATTCTGGTCTGTTCTGCTGTCTTCTTCCTATGGAAACAGAATCTTCACCATCCAACTGAACAAGAAATTAGACTGAGGTTGGTTGGGTTATCATTCCTAAAGTCAATAGACTGAGGTTGGTTTGGTTATCATTCCTAAAGTCAATAGACTGAGGTTGGTTGGGTTATCATTCCTAAGGTCAATAGACTGAGGTTGGTTTGGTTATCATTCCTAAGGTCAATAGACTGAGGTTGGTTTGGTTATCATTCCTAAGGTCAATAGACGGAGGTTGGTTGGCTTAAAATTCCTAAAGTCAATAGACTGAGGTTGGTTTGGTTATCATTCATAAAGTCAA
>JACXGI010019142.1:0-12440 GCA_016801175.1 Esox masquinongy
TGCTGAGTTGCATCCAAAGAACACCATACCTACTGTGAAGCATGGGGGTGGAAACATCATGCTTTGGGGCTGTTTTTCTGCAAAGGGACCAGGACGACTGATCCGTGTAAAGGAAAGAATGAATGGGGCCATGTATCGTGAGATTTTGAGTGAAAACCTCCTTCCATCAGCAAGGGCATTGAAGATGAAACATGGCTGGATCTTTCAGCATGACAATGATCCCAAACACACCGCCTGGGCAAAGAAGGAGTGGCTTCGTAAGAAGCATTTCAAGGTCCTGGAGTGGCCTAGCCAGTCACCAGATCTCAACCCCATAGAAAATCTTTGGAGGGAGTTGAAAGTCCGTGTTGCCCAGCGACAGCCCCAAAACATCACTGCTCTAGAGGAGATCTGCATGGAGGAATGGGCCAAAATACCAGCAACAATGTGTGAAAACCTTGTGAAGACTTACAGAAAATGTTTGACCTCTGTCATTGCCAACAAAGGGTATATAACAAAGTATTGAGATGAACTTTTGTTATTGACCAAATACTTATTTTCCACCATAATTTACCAATAAATTCATTAAAAATCCTACAATGTGATTTTCTGGATTTTTTTTTCTCATTTTGTCTCTCAGTTGAAGTGTACCTATGATGAAAATTACAGGCCTCTCTCATCTTTTTAAGTGGGAGAACTTGCACAATTGGTGGCTGACTAAATACTTTTTTGCCCCACTGTAGTTAATGGCACCTCCGAGCTAAACTGTTGCATCTTAGGTTTCGACCAGAAAACTTTTGATTATGTGTCACGAGAAAATATGTGGCAAGTAATGAGAAGCTATGGCTTTTCAAGCGGTTTCATTGACATGGTGAAAGTTTTATATGTGCAATCTTTAGAATTAGAATCAACTTTATTGTCATTGAACAGTACAAGTACAGTACAATGAAATGCAGTTAGTATCTAACCAGAAGTGCAAATAGAAGAGGTCAGAAAATGTACAAGTATTAAGTATAATGTATGTTACAAGTGGGATGTATAGATGTGCAATGAAGGCCAATGCAAGTACAAATGGCAATTTTAAATGCGCAATGAAGGCCAATTGAAAGTGCATGTGCAACTGAAATGCAAGGATAACAGCAATGAGGTTCCTGAGGTAGATATGTACATGTAGCAAATGAAAATGTCCTCATCAGATTTTGCATAGCAGTGTCAGAGTCAGAGAAAATTTAAAAGTATTAAGCATAATGTATGTTACAAGTGGAATGTATAGATGTGCAATGAAGGCAAATGCAAGCACAAATGGCAATTCTAAGTGTGCAGTGAAGGCAAATTGGAGGTAGCATGTGCAACTGAAATGTAGTGATAGCAGCAATGATGTTCCTGAGGTAGTCACATACATGTAGCAACTGAAAACTTCCTTATCAGACTTTGCAAAGCAGTGCCAGAGTCCAGTAGTACAAGGAGAGTAATGCAACAAGGTCCCTGAGAGGCAGTACTAAGCGGTGGGCATATGGTTAAGGTTAGTGTTGGTGTACAGAGTTCAGCAGGGTTACAGTAGCTGGGAAGAAGCTGATCCTGAGCCTGCTGGTGTTGGAACAAAGAGACCTGTACCGCCTGCCTGATGGTAGGTGGGCAAACAGTTTGTGGCATGGATGTGAAGGGTCCCTGATGATGCCACACGCCCTATGCAGACACAGCTTGCGCTGGAGGTCTATGATGGCTGGGCACCAGTGATGCGCTGGGCGGTTTTCACCACCTGTTGTAGGGCCTTCCGGTCGGCCACGAAGAATCTGCCAAACCACGCTGTGGCGCAATTAGTCAGAATGCTCTCAATTGTGCAGCAGTAAATGTTCACAAGGATATTGAAAGATAGACAGGCATTCTTCAGCCTTCTCAAAAATTACAGGCGCTGCTGTGCTTTTTTCACCCGGGTTGAGGTGTTGAGGGTCCAGGAGAGATCCTCGAAGATGTGGACAGCCAGGAAAATCTGAAGCGGGGCACATTCTCCACCTCAGTGCCATCAATGAGAATGTGGCTGACTGTCTTTTACGATGTTCTCCTTGCCCCTACTTGGGTAAACATTTATGACAGGATGGAGGAAGACACAAGCGGGGGCAGGAAGGATAAGGAACAAATGTTGTGTTTAGAGAATACGCAGTATCTTACCACACCCCTTTTTATTGTAATAAATACTGACTGTTCTGTGTTTTCCTCAGAGATTCCTCACAGGTTTATTTTGTAAGCTTTAGACGCGTCTCTCCTTGCAAGTAAATTAAACCGTTAAATGTGCCAAGATTATTTTGTCTCTGTACTTACAGTGGATATAAAATTCTACACACCCCTGTTAAAATGCCTGGTTTTTGTGATGTAAAAGAATGAGACAAAGATAAATCATGTCAGAACTTTTTCCACTTTTAATGTAACCTATAATGTGAACAACTCAACTGAAAAACAAACTGAAATCTTCGAGGGGGAAAAATGAAAAATAAAAACCTTACAATAAACTGGTTGCATAAGTGTGCACACCCTCTTATAACTGGGGATGTGGCTGTGTTCAGAATTAAACAATCACATTCAAACTCATGTGAAATAGAAGTCATTATACACCTGCCATCATTTAAAGTGACTGATTAATCACAAATAATGTTCAGCTGTTCTAGTAGGATTTTCCTGACATTTTCTTAGTTGCATCTCAGAGCAAAAGCCATGGTCCGCAGAGAGCTTCCAAAGCATCAGAGGGATCTCATTGTTGAAAGATATCAGTCAGGAGAAGGGTACAAAATAATTTCCAAAGTTTTAGATATACCATGGAACACAGTGAAGACAGTTATCATCAAGTGGAGAAAATAGGGCACAACAGAGACATTACCAAGAACTGGACGTCCCTCCAAAATTGATGAAAAGACGAGAAGATAACTGGTCAGGGAGGCTTCCAAGAGGCCTACAGCAACATTAAAGGAACTGCAGGAATTTCTGGCAAGTACTGGCTGTGTGCTACATGTGACAACAATCTCCCGTATTCTTCATATGAATGGGCTATGGGATAGGGTGGCAAGACGGAAGCCTTTTCTTACAAAGAAAAACATCCAAGCCCGGCTGACGTTTGCAAAAACAAACATCAAGTCCCCCAAAAGCACGTGGGAAAATGTGTTATGATATGATGAAACCAAGGTTGAACTTTTTGGCCATAATTCCAAAAGGTATGTTTGGCGCAAAAACAACACTGCACATCACCCAAAGAACACCATACCCACAGTGAAGCATGGTGGTGGCAACATCATGCTTTGGGGAAGATTTTCTTCAGCTGGAACCGGGGCCTTAGTCAGGGTGTAGGGAATTATGAACAGTTCCAAATACCAGGCAATTTTGGCACAAAACCTTCAGGCGTCCATTAGAAAGCTGAAGATGAAGAGGAAGTTCACCTTGCAGCATGACAACGACCCAAAGCACACAACCAAATCCACAAAAGCATGGCTTCACCAGAAGAAGATTAACATTTTGGAATGGCCCAGCCCAGACCTGAATCCAATTGAACAGCTGTGGGGTGATCTAAATAGGGCTGTGCACAGGAGATGTCCTCGCAATCTGACAGATTTGGAGCACTTTTGCAAAGAAGAGTGGGCAAATATTGCCACGTCAGGATGTG
The DNA here is from genome assembly GCA_016801175.1 of Esox masquinongy. NCBI lineage: Eukaryota > Metazoa > Chordata > Actinopteri > Esociformes > Esocidae > Esox > Esox masquinongy. Next base: position 3,629 of record JACXGI010019142.1, read on the forward strand.
CCATGCTAATAGACTCCTACCCAAAAAGACTGAGTGCTGTAATAAAATCAAAAGGTGCTTCAACAAAGTATAAGTTTAAGGGTGTGCACACTTATGCAACCTGGTTATTGTGGGTTTTTTATTTTCTATTTTTTGCCCTCAAAGATTTCAGTTTGCTTTTCAATTGAATTGTTCACGTTATAGACCACATTATAGGGGGAAAAAGTTCTGACATGATTTATCTTTGTCTCATTCTTTTACATCACAAGAACCTGGCATTTTGACAGGGGTGTGTAGACTTTGTATATCCACTGTACTTCCATTAAGAATTCTTATCGATGGAATTTCCATAACATTTGGCGGCTTGTCTGGTTTACCTTGATGATCGTATTTGCGTCCATTGCTGGCTGAGTCAAACGTGCACAGCCAGGACTGGGTCCCTGGAGCTCAAGCCTCTCCCGGAGAAGGCTAGCCTTAAATGGATTGAGTTGGTGAGCACTTGTTTGGAGTGGGTTGCAAAACTGGTCAGTACAGGTTCCCGAAGGACAAAATTGAACTCTGGAGGTGAGGACACAATTTGATTCACTAGCAATTGACAGTTCGACCGCGAAATTGAATTCTGCAGACAAGGCTATGGCTTGGAAATCTTGCGAAAGGACCAATGGTTTTATTAATGCATCCTAGGCACGTTAATTGAGATTTGAATGATTTACTGGGCAAATCAGTGGAATGGGTCTGTGCGGTGGTACCTACGATGGATCAGCCAAAATTATGCAAGATACATACAGCTCTGGAAAAAATTAAGAGACCACTCCTAGTCCACTGCTGTGGTCATCACTATCCTCTTGCAATAGGACCAGCTGGATGGGAAAAACAGTGCAAGTAGTACCTCAAAGGTAATTTGAATAAAAAAATAACTATTCAGCATGACAAAAGACTTGAAAAGAAAAGCTTTGGGTGAGGAAAAGAAGGGTTCAATTCTGGCTTTACTGGCAGAGGGATACAGTGAGCGTCAGGTTGCTTCCATCCTGAAAATTTCAAAGACGGCGGTTCATAAGAAACAAGGTCAAGCAACAGACATTGGGGACAACAAAGCTACAGACTGGCAGAGGGCGAAAACAACTGTCCACTGACCGAGATGACCATCAACTCATTCGAGTGGCACTCAACAACTGTAGGATGACATGAAGTAACCTTCAAAAAGAATGGCAAACAGCAGCTGGGGTGAAGTGCACAGCGAGGACAGCTCGAAACAGGGTCCTAGGGGCAGGGCTGAAGTCGCGCAAAGCTATAAAAAAGCCCTTCATCAATGAGAAGCAAAGAGCCAGGCTGCAGTTTGCAAAAGACCATAAGGATTGGACCGTAGAGGAATAGAGTAAAGTCATCTTCTCTGACGAGTCAAATTTTCAGCTTTGCCCAAAACCTGGTCGTGTAATGGTTACACGGAGACCTGGAGAGACCTACAAGCCACAATGTCTCGCACCCACTGTGAAATTTGGTGGAGGATCGGTGATGATCAGGGGATGCTTCGGCAAGGCTGGAATCGGGCTGGAAGCAGATTTGTCTTTGTGAAGGACGCATGAATCAAGCCAAGTACAAAGTTATCCTGGAAGAACACCTGCTTCCTTCTGCTCTCACAATGTTCCCCAACTCTGAGAATTGTTTTTTCCAGCAGGACAATGGTCCATGCCACACAGCCAGGTCAATCAAGGTGTGGATGGAGGACCACCAGATCAAGACCCTGTCATGGCCAGTCCAATCTCCAGACCCCATTGAAAACCTCTAGAATTTGATCAAGAGGAAGATGGATGGTCACTAGCCATCAAACAAAGCTGAGCTACTTGAATTTTTGTGCCCGGAGTGGCATAAAGTCACCCAACAGCAATGTGACAGACTGGTGGAGAGCATGCCAACACGCATGAAAGCTGTGATTAAAAATCAGGGTTATTCCACCAAATATTGATTTTTGAACTCTTCCTAAGTTAAAACATTAGTATTTTGTTGTTGAAAAATTAACTTGAATTTGTTTTCTTTGCATTATTTGAGGTCTGTGCATATTTTTTTGGTTATTTTGACCAGTTGTTATTTTCTACAAATAAATACTCTAAATAACAATATTTTTATTTGGGAGTAATGTTGTCAGTAGTTTATAGAATAAAACAAAACTGTTCATTTTACTCAAATACATACCTATGAATAGTAAAACCAGAGAAACTGATGATTTTGCATTGGTCTCTTAATTTTTTCCAGAGCTGTATGGTGTGTGGACATGTAAACAATTGAGGCTCTGGGATTTGTTAGGTTCTCCGGTTAACTTGGGGGCCTATGCTTTGTTTTCGGTTTTCCCCTACTTTTACATTTGGGCTTATAAACATTATGTCATCTTTATGGATCATCATGTATTTGGCATCAAATGATTCTTAATAACCTCATCTAATATAAGCATGCATGATAATGTACTTATAAGGTAGTATTTCAGCGAAAAATGATTTGAGCACAATAAACTAAATAATAATAATTTTAATAATAATTTTTAAAAGTGAAATCAGATTTTTTTTATATATCATTGAATTCTGACCACAACACAACAATTCCGAACATTTCTACCAATACAAATGTTCTTTGCAAACCCTTTTTCTTACACAAATATGTATTGTTTCACAATAAATGTGAACAGAATTAAATAATTCACCTTTTGTGCAAGCAGTCCAATACGTTTTTGACACCCGTTTTTCTATTTATCATTGCATTCAGACCAAACAACCATGTGGAACAGTTCTCCCATTCCAAATATAATTTTCAAACCCTTTTTCTTACACAAATATGTATTGTATCACAATAAATGTGAACAAATGAAATAATTCACCTTTTGTGCAAGCAGTTCAATATGTTTATGACACCCATTATTATTTTTCTATTCATCATTGATATCAGAGCCTCATACAATCATGTGGAACAGTTCTCCCATTCCAAATATGCAAAGCAGAGAATATCTATAATGATCACATTTGTATTACATTATTTCATGATAAATAAGTTGTTTGATGTTAATTACCAGTCCTATATTTGGACTCTGTTCTTGTGCTCTGTTAGCATGTTGTTAGCATTCCTCCTTTATGTTCTGGTAACTCAGCTATCCAGCTTGTGAAAACCGAAAAGGACTAGGGCTACATTGAGTAAAAGTGTTTTTTGTTTTGCCATTTTATATTAATAATAATTATACTTATAAAGCTGTTGAAAACGCATATCCTTTCTTTGTCTGTGCGCTGCGTTAGCGTGCTCTGTTAGCATGCTACGTTAGCTTACTGCGTTTGCCTCTTTGTGTTCTAGTCACTGAGCACTAACAGAAAACGAAACTCATTATTTCCCACCCCCCAACCTTTTCACTTACTAGAATACATAACAGTTACCTTCCCCTGATTGGGAAAAAGAAAATATTTTGCATAGCAACATCCTTCCATTGGTCGATTTTTCATTGGATACTGCCAAGCAACAGCCCATCCATTAGTCAGGTGCACTAGGGTTAGGTTGCTTTTGGACTGAATGACGACAAACGTAAACAAAACGCATATGGCTCTTTTCAGCGAAATCTCAGGAAAACAGCAAAGAAAACAAATTCTCACTATCATAAACTGTTTTTCAGTCCTCCCCGGCACCCTTGGTTAATGGCGTTTTCGTTCGGAGTCGTTTGCATGTCCTACAGGGCAGATTGGAGGAATATGGACGAGGTAACATACGGGAGTTGCAGAAGGTATAATAGAAAGTTGTTTGGAAGGCTTAGGCTACGGTATGTGGAAAGTAGTGACTGATGGAAGCTTTAGGGAAGTTTGTGTGGGGTTTATTGATCTCTGTGTTGTAGTTCTTTTCGCCCAAGTGGTTTGCAGATCTGGACTGTCCCTCTGACCGACCCACACCCTCCCGCAGTGTTCCACCAGGCCGATTGCTGGGAGATATTGGAGTTTTGCATCTTCCCAGCCTGCCCGGCGGTGCTGCAGAAAACACCAGATACAAAACTTCTGTTCGCCCAGCCGGTGGTTACAGCGGCAGCGAGCAAAGAAGACTACAGACCCGGGGTTGAGGAAGAGGCTATGCTAACTGCTACATTTATAATAATGGCTACCACCGCTGTGGTTCGACTGGACATTGGGTTTGGGAAGATACCCTTGGAAATCGCGCCAACGGCAGTTTTAGATGTGGTGCTCCCACAAGAATGGAGACAGTTCTGGCTCCCACGCTGGTATCACTGCGAATGACCCAACGGGACACGCAGGAACGCTAAACTGCCTGAGGGAGGGGTGCTGACGGTCGGAGGAGATGGACCAGAGAACATCAACCGGTGAGGTCATTCCTTAACACAAACCTGTTTTTCTCTGACTTATTTAGAGGATGCAGGATTTATAGCTTTTCATAGGATTAAGTAAAATAGGTGATTCGTTTCAAACTGTCAGGATTGATGGATTTGTGGACATAGATTGATGGTTTTGAGTTAGTGCAGTGTGTAGAGAGTATGAGTGATTTTTTTTGATGGACGACTGTGTATAGCCTACTTTTGTTCGGATGGGTATTGCAGTTATAGTCACCGTAATTCGAGCGGTCAAATATAGTGTACAGCCTGTCAACTACTCCAATTTATGGGCAGATGTGATGGTGGAATTGTTCGGTTGTGCAGTTTGGCTGCTTGTCCGGTGGATGTTTCTCTCCCATGAACCCAGAGGTTATTGAGTCTAACTCCCATGTTTAGCAAGAGGTGTCGCTGTTCCATGTCCACATTAGACCATGTTGCACTGTTTTCCCCAGTCCTCGGAAAACATAAGCTATTTTGAGTTATCATGACCCTAGTCCAGAGCAATGGTTAATATTTTTTTTAGTGATCGACCAAATAAATGCATTTTCCCTTTTGATATGGGAGCCGACTCCTCGAAACTGAAATTTGCTATCCCACATTGTGCTGCTAGCTAGCACACGTAAAAATTATTGACTGTTAACTTAGGATTTTGTACAATGTTAATTTACTAATCTGGTCAAATGGAGTCTCATGGTTTTCTTGCAAAAGGTTACAATCTTGTCTCTCCTTATCTGGGGTGGTAGGATGCAGACACCAAATAGTAATGGGCTCTGTCGATAGGAAAACACGCTGTGTCTCATGTGGTCTGAATTTGCATCCAATAGCCTACAAAAGAGCGTAAAATAGCTGAAGCAAGTTTATTCCCCTCATTAAAATTGGATGACATTTTAAATGCTGAATTGAGTTTGGTTAAATGTAGTTTTTCTTTGATTATGTTTACCGATGATAACTGAGATAATACTGAGATAATGTTTTAAAGCCCACCGCCTAATACTCATTGGAGTATACATTCTAAAATGGTAAATTGACTAATGAACAAATGGGGTATTGATGTAACTGTGTTTAAGGCCAACATTGAGTGTCCTTTTGATTACTCATTGTACCTTGGTTTTAGTGACGTCATACTTCTGTTTGCTGAGTTTTTTACTTTCCACCCTACTGTTGAGTTGCTGTGTTGATATGACATGCAAATTTTTGCAAACCATAGCAATGTAAGATGGGTAAGATAATAAATCTGAACCTTCAGTTAACGTAGGATATCGGCTGAGTTGAAAGCATAACATATATTACTACAGATGAGAGGAAATGGGCATGAGAAACTTAACACAACGCATATACTAACGCTGAACAACGGACAATAAATAAGATGTGGTGGCCATTACTGATAGGCCCCACACACCCTGTCCACACCTCCTGCTAGGAACTGTCCATATGACTGTCATAGATTCTATCGATAGAAACATACCATACAAGCATACCATGTAGGATAAACCTTTCTTATTGGAGGCGAATAGACTGTGTAATGGTTGGCTACAATCATTGACCGCCTACTATTTGTATTGGCATAAAAGACTGTGTTAACTTTGTAATTATTGGAGAACATGTAAGATGGATGATCAACATCTTGGACTCATGCTAAATAAAGATTCTCCCCTGACTACTGGTTGCATTTATTTTGTTCATGAATCAAAAATGGACATAATCTAACAGCATGGTGACCCGGAGAGATGGATTTGCGCTCTGAATGGTGAGTCAAACCACTCTAAAAGAACAAGTCAGTTTAAAGAGCATGAGTATCCAGATTAACACATCTGGAACCAAAAGACCTAGAAATGTCGCTTTTTAGGCTATGGAAACCTGTGGTGAGGACATGTATGATCTACGTTGACACTGAAAGATGTGTTCTTAGTCTTATTCCAAAGAGTCCACAGGAGAAACTAAGTCCTTTTTGGCTACTCTTTAGTGTAAATCTTCATTAATCATCTAGAAGTCCTTGCTAGGTGGATAGCAGGTTGACACATGTGAAATAGTAATATTAAAAATCTTGTACAAGTAACATGCTTTAATTAAACTACAACGTGGTAAAAATGAGGACTGCAGCCTCAGACGTTGTAATGGAGAAAATAGCTGATGACATCAAAAAGAGCTTGTAAATAGAGAGATAATTAAAAAATATGCCATTGTTCCAGACGAATATCTTTGGAGTTTTTTTGATATACAGAAAACATGGGAAGAAATTCAAAGACTACCTGATGAATTACAAAAAACCCATTGGTCACTGATTGTGTTATCAGAAATTCCAAAATGGAATGATAAATTCCTCAAAGATGGTCTTGAAAGAACTGTGAAGGAGAAAGAATGTGTTGGGGCGTCGGCTGAACAAACAGCTGAATTGGATAAGATAAGCAAAGGACTTGGAAAGTTGAAAAAGTAACTGGAAACGTTGAAATTTGGAAAAACATCTAAAGACACTCAAAGCCCATTGAAGAAGAAACCAGGATCATGTCACTATTGTGGAATCCCTGGCCACTGGCAGAATGAATGTCACAAGAAGAATAAGAACCAAAAGAAAAAGATAGGATGGACAGAAAGTTGGAACATGATACATTCTGCCCACACGCCGAGCAGCGGCAAGGACAGATCTCCCATGTATGGAATCAAAGATTGAGGATTTCCTGGCGATACCTGGAACAGACGTGAGCTTATATAATCATTGATTAAGATTTCTAAATGTATTTCCAAAAATGTATCGTACATGACCATTGAATGAAGCTGGAAATTATCAAGGAAACCTGATCACTTTCCTCGGTAATAGCTAAGCTTATTGAATGTTACATATTAATTTGAAAGCCCTTTGATGGTAAATTACATGTTTTAATAGGTATTTAACAAATAGCCTGTTTTGTTTTATCATGTGTGATGTCAGTAGGCCATAGGCCTTTACAAAGTGTTTCCACCTAGTTGGAATGCGCGTGTGTTCTCTCTCTCTCTCTCTCTCTCTCTCTCTCTCTGCCTCGTCACAGGACGGACTGGTGAGAGGGAAACAATACACAGAGGGTAATCATTTTTTTAAATAAAACACATGGCTTTCCATGTGCACTGAATTTGATTTTAATATATGTTAGAATTTGGTTTTAGATAAAAGATAGAGATTATAATCTCATGTGAAATTATGACAAAAAGGGTGAAAACAGCCAAAAGCTGTTTAAATGCTGAATTGGCATTGGTTAACTAAGAACATGTTTTATTTGTTTGTTTTTTGTGTTTGTCTCACAACTAAGATGACATTTGTGTTTTAAAAGACAAAGTTAGATACTTCTAAAAAGTTTCAAGTCTCAGTTCTAAAAAGTTTGACTGACTAATATAGTCCCACCCTGGGTTCAGAGAGCAGCACAGGGGGGGAGGAGTGCTTGACCCAATCCCCCACACACTGCCCTGGGTTAGGAAGAGTAACATAGGCTTACTTGGGTGGTCATGTCTGTTTTTGGTTAGTCATAATTATTATGAATGTTTTGGAATTTTCACAATAATGTTAAATACTGTGTAGATCTGTGAATTGCATTTTTACAACTGTAAAAATATTGGATAATATTGTCTTTTGACCTTTGGTTAACATATAGTATCAATTAAGTTGAAAATATAACATATCTTGCTACAGACAGTCTGAGGACAATGTCAGATTTTTAATATGTGGAAACTTAAATTACATATAGAGTATCTCACAAAAGTGAGTACACCGCTCACATTTTTGTAAATATTTGGTTATATCATTTCATGTGACAACACTGAGGAAATGACACTTTGCTACAATTTAAAGTAGTGAGTGTACAGCTTGTATAACAGTGTAAATTTGCTGTCCCCTCAAAATAACACAATACACAGCCATTAATGTCTAAACCGCTGGCAACAAAAGTGAATACACCCCTAAGTGAAAATGTCTAAATTGGGCCCAAAGTGTCAATATTTTGTGTGGCCACCATTATTTTCCAGCACTGCCTTAACCCTCTTGGGCATGGAGTTCACCAGAGCTTCACAGGTTGCCACTGGAGTCCTCTTCCACTCCTCCATGACGACATCACAGAGCCGGTGGATGTTAGAGACCTTGCGCTCCTCCACCTTCCGTTTGAGGATGCCCCACAGATGCTCAATAAGGTTTAGGTCTGGAGACATGCTTGGCCAGTCCAGAACCTTTACCCTCAGCTTCTCTAGCAAGGCAGTGGTCGTCTTGGAGGTGTTTTTGGGTCGTTATCATGTTGGAATACTGCCCTGCGGCCCAGTCTCCGAGGGGTGGGGATCATGCTCTGCTTCAGTATGTCACAGTACATGTTGGCATTCATGGTTCCCTCAATGAACTGTAGCTCCCCAGTGCCGGCAGCACTCATGCAGCCCCAGACCATGACACTCCCACCACCATGCTTGACTGTAGGCAAGACACACTTGTCTTTGTACTCCTCACCTGGTTGCCGCCACACACGCTTGACACCATCT
>JACXGI010019143.1:0-12439 GCA_016801175.1 Esox masquinongy
TACCAGCTCCGCAGCTAGAAGCATGGTAAACACTGACTTCATGTAATATTAATGGACAACGTCCATGCTTGGTTGTCGGAATTATTTGAAAACTACTTCCACTCAGAGTAGATACTGCAACCGTAACTAAAACAGTAATAATTTATCTGTAATAGGAAAATGACTGGCAAGTCTGTCTCTCTCTCTCTCTCTGTGTGTGTGTGTGTGTGTGTGGTTTTGGATGGGGCTATGATAAACATGGCTTGATTAAATGAAAAAGTTCCCAATTTAAATTTGGCAATGCATGGTTTTCATTAGCATTTCATATCAAAGTTATTCAGTTCAGTTATTCATGTAGATCATGAGCTGGTTCCAAACACTATGAATGTAAGGTATATTATTGTATGCAGAACTGTAAGCTGAGCAGCGCTCACATAGCTTACAGTCTGTACTGAAGGTCATTGCACCATGCAGTCTGCTTTCCTGTTGCAAGGTTAAGCCAGAGGACTTGTTTATTTAAGTACACTGTGTAGTCTGATGTCAGTCGGCATCCCCTTTCAATAAGCCCGTCTGCTTCTCCTGCAAATCAAAACTCAAAGTGCACGTAATCAGTGCCTAATGGCTTTTTTGTTTTGCTCACAATACGCATCGAACAGTAAGACACATTATCAAATTACAATGTCCCGTCCTCGTGAGAACGAGAGTGCTGAATTCATTGGGGGGAAAAATATGTTAGTCACCTCAGATTATATATTTCCCTTTTGTCGGTATCTGAATGCGCTTTGAAAGCCATTTCCTTTCCACATTAATAGAATACCAAACATGTCAGAGAAATAACTGTCTATGAGCTGTAGTATGGGTTTTGTGATGCTTAATATTACCACTTGTCACAGTTGTAGTGTGTGAGTCTCTACACGACATAATATCTTCTACGCCCAGGTAAGTCTGATCATGACACACAAGTGACACATTCACTTTAGACGGCTCAGGATGGACGCCTTGAAACAGCTACAGTCTCACAAACCCCCCGAGGATATTCCACCCTGACTCGCCTTTGTGAGAACTTAACACCTGCAATTCCACAGTCCCTTCGCAAAAAGTTCCTTGTGGAGCCGAAGCAATGGGCTGCGAAAGGGTGCTAATCTCTCAGCCGTCGGTATAGATATGGACTTACTTATGAGTGGGCCCACGGTGCAAAGGCAAGCACTTTGAAATGTCAGGTTTGCCACTGGTGCATAGAGACACTGAGGTTTGCCGCCACCGCTGAGCTTGTTGCCGAAGCAAGCCAGGATAGCTTTTAAGGATGGAGAGTATACTTGAGCGCAGCGGGTGGTCCCAATTAAGCACATGTTAACCACATCCTAGATGGGTCATATTCTGTAGTATTCATAAAAGGCTGACTTTCTGTTGACATGACCAATTAGGACTTACAACAAGCTAGGGGTTACAGCACAGGAGTTTTAGAGTTTATCTTCTTGTAAAATCCTAGACGTGCAGTATAGTCTCCCCTCCCCTTAAAGACAAACGTCTGTCGATATGAAGACGGAGGAGTATATAAAAATGGAGTAGCCCAAAAGACAATACAAATGCACTCCTAGAAAAGCACTGTGCATGGTGTTCAATATTTGACTTCAAAACAAAGCGAATGGGCTGTTTAAGCTTGATAGCTACCATAGATAATCTAAATCTGTTTCCCTTTTTTCTTCATGAACACACACACACACAAACACAGCACATATTTCCTGGGGCTGTAATGAGTGTGCCTATGTTTTTCAACAGGATTAACAGCATTCAAATCGCATTTCATTCTTTTAGCAGAACAAAACAATGGTTTTCATAGAGGGCATGTTCATTTATTACAGTTGCAGAGAAACTTAGGCTCCCGGGCCAAACAGCTCTTTATTTTTTAGAAAGTGCACTACTTTTGACCAGGGCCCGGTGGGTATTCAGGGGGTCTGGTACAAAGAAGTGCATTACTTAGATTTGTAGATGTATGTTAATGTAAATGTACATTACATAGTATAATTAACCTTCTGACTTCTCTTAAATGAAAATCAACCTCTGGTACAGTACTGGTACATCTGAAAGGGAGCACATTGCATTATCGACAAGCATAGCAAAGGTCCAACCGCATATTGATGTTTTAGTCCATTCCAGAGCCAAAATATTGTAATGTGATGAGACAAATGAGGAAAACAGCCATGATTTATTGACAGGGGATTTCTTTTTGTTTGTGAGAAAAGGATGAATGGTCCTTTTCTCAATTATTAAGTAATTGTGGTGAAACTTTGCTGACCTAAATAGTTTGCAATAGAAAAGATCTTTCTCAAAAAGACATACCACCCACACCCGACATTCTGAAGTTAGCCAACAAAATAGCTACCCTAGGGAATCACATTAGCAACATTAGCTTTCCTTCCCTAGGCCATAGCCCATGCTGTTCACAAGGCAGACATTCAAGGCAGACTCCCTACAAAACCTGAAAACAAGAGCTCCATTCACCCCCAGTGTCAAGCAGACAAGGCTTTTTGGGGGGGACACACTGGTATGTCAGGGGGAGTTGGGCACAACTAGCATTCTCGACACATACAAGAGTTGCTTCATCCTGTCAGCTAACTTCCTGGCTACCTCTCTAAAATGTCTTGCTGCTGATACATTTAGTCAGCTGCAGTTCTATTGGCAGTGTGTTTTTGTACTTGTGTTTACTGCAATACATTGTTTCATAAAAAAAACAAAAAAAAATACATTTTTCCCTTGCTGACATTAAAGCTATGCTGTAGTTCCAGGATTATCTGATGGCTTTGATCATGTGACTTCAATGTTTTTTTATCTGAAACAGGAAGAAGTAAATCTCTGTGGATTTCAGTGCTAGTGGAACTGTACAACATGACATGAGCTGGTGACAGGTAGTGAACATAAAGACTATAACAAGCACAAAAACAAGTCTATTTGGAATGTGTTTTGTTACGATGAGATGATTCACAAGCGCTGGTTTCCTGAAATGCCTGATGCAAAAATGATAATCCAGTATTATACAGGTGTGTAAGTGTCGATGTGTGTTTAATTCTTCAGTCAGAAATACATGCCTGACTGGCTGTCCAAGTACATGATTTTGGAATGGCAATGTTTTGATCTAGGGCTTATCATCGATGGGGCCTAAATTATTTGTTTTGGAGTATACTAATTTCTCAGCTATTTAAAATGTTCACCAATTTGAGGGAATAACAGCCATTTTCCAGATGTGGGTAGAAGCTTTCAGTGAACAATAGAAGAGGCTATTCCATAGAAATCGAGAGGCTAGCTGTGTTTCAAACAACAGCCTCCCCCAACCCCCCACCTGATCATTAGCTATTCCGTAGCCCTCGGCAAGTTAGAGGGATTGAATCCATGTATTATTATTTAGCTGCTACTTTGGAAATGCCATCAAAGGGACAACACTGTACATAGCAACACTTTCTCCCTCTGAAAAAAAAACAACACTGACTGAATTTCTACGAGCCTGATGTTGGACTCAAATTCCATAGTAGCAAGCCAAGGTACTGTATCTCGTTTTAGTCAACATACCTCAAAAAAAAATCATCGTTCCCTAGCTAGGATCATTTCCAATTACTGTCAGTGCCAAATAAAACCAGGACATATCAAAACAATTATTTTGATGCGGCTCCAAGGCACAAAACATTTCAATTTGAATGGGCTACCTGAAATCATTATAAAGGCGTGGTTTCAGGCAAAAAGCCATCAAAGCCTGATTGAATATCATTTTAATGGCAATATACCTACAAGGCATCAGAGTATCTACCTGTCATGTTTTTAGATAGACTCTGTCAGTCAAACAGCAAAACACATAGACTTCCAGACAGAGTGGCTGACAGCACGAAGCACTAATACTCTTCCCTCCAAGCTCTGTGGGTTTTTCTTTTTTCTGTGTGTGATTAGTATTTAGTAAGTGCATACAATGAAAGTAAAACTATACTTCCTGAAGGAAAGCACAAATGCAAGCCTTTTGAAACAATGGACTCATCTGCACAGCAATTAAAAATGTAAAAACGGTGTATACAGTGAAGTTAGTAACACTCTAAATAACCTCATAATGACTTACAAGCACATTTACAATTCTATATGAACTGTAACTGTTTAGAAATATCTACTGTGACTACATAAACAACTCAAACCAGTATGACTTCTCTTGTTATTGAGAGAAAGGCAACACACTGTTTGTTTGATGTCCGGCCCATACTTTGACATGCTGTGCTTGCGGACCGGTATAACAGCCAGTGCATTGCCATAATTGTTTTGGCTCAGAGGAGGGCTAATTTCCATGAGAAACAATCCTTAGGCACTCAGAAGCTAGCCTTTGACTAAGGTGCCAGCTAGCACAGCAAAACAATGTAATTACAATGTAAACGGCTTTGCTTGTAAGTAATAGACCGAACACTCACTGACCCTCGATTTTGTTTTTGCTATATGGATAAATTTAACAAACCATGGTGATTAATGCAATATGTAGTCTTCTTCTTTGGTACTCAACGTTTGATAACATGGTTGGCATTTTAAAGATGGTCTGAAAAAATCATATTGGATTATTAAATATGCACTCTGGTCACATGATCACCTCATTGAACTTTCCAAGATTCTTCAAATGAACTTTGTTTTAAAGTGATCTTGTTTAAAAGTGACCTTACCTTGCCTCAGATGTATAACCACCAATCACAATTCCATTCAAAATTAGAGCCAAGTGTGATCCAGGTTGTTTTGGGCACTGCTTTGTATTAATAGGATGGAATAAGTTGTCACTACTGTTTTGTCTTCTAAAACAAGTAATGGTTTGCAGTGAGCCTTTTCAGCTGGAAAAATGTTTTAGGTGGATGATCAACATGTTACTCTGGCTACTTCTACAACTAATTTGGGTTTTGGGCAAAATAGCTGATATAATTTGTCAAAATTACTGGGACCGAATTGGCTTGGCTGTGTTTGCTTGGATTTACTGGATCAGAACTGGGCTGCCTGTGTAAATGTATGAAAAAAAATTATTGCTCTTAAATGCAACCAGTAGCCTAGGCTCAAGGGCAGAGGCCAAAACAAAGAATATGAAAACCCATGAGCTTGTGCCAAAAGCTTTCTTTCCAAAGAAACATATTTAAAACAGTGTTGCTCAATATAGTCAATATATTTGGGAAAGCCATACGAAACATTATCAAATTGTGGAATAGTGGAAATTAGGTTGTTGTAAATGTTTCAGGTAGGAAGGAATAAGGGAGTCTACATAATCTCTAGCTAATTAGCTCGGCCACCCTAGTGGCCTAAAGATATCTCATATAACTTCTCTCAATTTAGAACACAACCAGTCACAATGTTTGCATCTGAATGCCAGTCACTTCATGAGAAGCACTTGTTGGCTACATGCGTACGTTTCACCACTTAAATTGTTCCAGCATCCAGACAGCACAACACTGTGAACCCCCAAATTGGAAAGAGGTTGGGAAAAAGTCTAATGACATTCGGCTAAGCTATCATTAGGCCAATGATACATGTAGCTGTATCGCGTAAGCACCATCTCTGTTGCCTAGGCAACATCTTAGTGTTTTTGTTGAGTTGCAATGCAATTGAGACATACTTTCCTTTTTTTAAGTAAATTTGCACATATTCATGCAAAAAACTTGACCCACTGGTGTAATTACCTGTACTGTAGTTTGCTTGTCCTTTCTTTTTCATAGATTGTCATGAATTTGTATGTCTGTTTATTGTGACGATCTTCCAACCCCTGGTTCAGCAACTCAATAAACACTTCTGTGACCAAAGCCATTCTCCCCCCATAGTGCAGTTTGGCCAGCGCATTGTTGGTTCCAATTTCTTCCATTTAAAAATGATGGAGGCCACCGTGTTCTTGGGGACGTTCAGCGCTGCAGTATTTCTTTAGTACCGTTCCATCTGTGCCTCGACACAATCCTGTCTCTGAGGTCTGATAGAATATGGGCATTAGTTTTGTTCATGGGTCAAAAGTGGACAGAATCTAACAATCTAAGGACAATTTCTTTTACCTAATGGCTTGGTTGTTGCTATGACATGCATTGTCAACTGCAGAATGTTATATTTACAGGTATGCGCCTTTCCAAATTATGTCCAATCAATAAAATTTACCACAGGTGGGCTACCACAGGATACACCTGAGGTCATTTCTGAGCACCATAGCAAAAGGTCTGAATACGTATGTAACTGTGATCTTCCTGTTTCTTTTTTTTTTTTTTTTATTGGAAAAAAAATAGGTAAAAACCTGTTTATGCTTTCTCATTATGGGATACTGCATGTAGATTGATGAGGGGAAAACATATTTATTACATTTTAGAATAAGGATGTAATGTAGCAAAATGTGTACTGTAAGTGAAGGGGCCTGAATATTATCCAAATGCACTGTATCAGGCAGCTTGATCTGACATGCGGTGTACTGGATCACAAGGGAGTGATATTAAACCATCAGACAAAATGACATTCATTATCCAATAAAAAGGACTTGAAAGACCAAAAGTGTGTTTTCAACCATTTCCCGTAGTAATGTTTTAAAATCACTTAAGATGATGTGAGGGTTTGTCTCTGCATCGGTTGCAGCTCAGATGCCACTAGTTTTGGTGTTACAAAACACATTTAAAGAGAGTAGCTTTATGAGTTCAGTCTGATTAAAATATAATTATTCAAATTTACTGGTTATGGAAATGCTCTTTTGGATTATCATAAGAATAATGAGGGATTCCTCTGAAATATCTTTCTATTAATTTGCTGGAGTTGAGATTTAAGGTAAACAAAGACCTCAAAATAAACAACAACTGAAGAAGGCTGGCGTACAAGCCTGGCAAACCATAATCAGAGAAGATACCCAGTTTCAATTGTTCACAGACTTTAGGCTATCACAGTAAATCACAACTTCACTGCAAATGTCAATCTTTAGAAATGACAGCTATGTCAATCTTTCCAAATACTTTTGTCAAACAGAGGAACAATGTTTAAACAGTGTTGTTATTCCTAAATGGTAGAACAAATATTTACAACAAATGTACTCAAATAAAAGCTAAGAATAGATAATTAAATTGTATATTGTAATAATTGTTTGATTTCGTATAATGGTAATGTGTACAGAGTGCACTGTTTTTCTCTATTGAGACTGTGTTAATATGACATTGACCTGCAGTGAAATATACTGTAAAGACATCGCTTTTTATGATCACTTGAATAACCAACAAGTAGCGAGAAGGAATATTTCAGTCCTTTAACACTCTTATCCAGAGAAGAATACTGGTAGAAATCTCCTAAGTGCCTTGCTCAAGAACACAACAAAAGATTTTTCACCTAGCTGGATCGTTCATTGAAACCATCGATCTTTCACTAACTGGCCAAATGCAATGAGCGCTAGGCTATCTGCTGACCCCATGCATCTAAGACAACAATAGAGCACAGGAAAGTTATTAGAAGAGCAATTTATGTTTAAATTGTGTTTTATGTATTATGGTTGAACTAAGGCTAGAACTGACAAAGCCATTGTTTGCAATTAATTTACATATGACAAATTGAATGCCATGAATTCTTTAACACTGTTAATAGAACGGACCCTTTTTGTGAAAGCATATGTTTCTGGAAGTACTCTGTTAATGAAACACACAACACAGCGGGCACTTGCAGTGCTTTCGGGCAGCTGCTGTTATTGAACGCTAATTTACCCCAAAAAAGTTTAATTACAACAGGACATCAATTCCATGTAGGAACTGTTTTGTAGCTACTGTTTTAATCATAGCTCTTAGGTCAAACTATTTAAGCTGACTGTCAAAATAATATTGGCAGCAGCTCATATTATAGCAGTTCATATTGAAAACATGTACAAGTAGCCTTGCTGAAATACATGAAAAATGTTCTGGCAGATATGTAATTGTCTTCTGTGGAATTCCTAACATGGGCAGGTTTACATGGTCTCTGTATTCACAGAGACAGTTTTTTCGTCCTGTAGTCACCACTTCAATACGAAATGGGTAAAATATTAATTTAGAATATATGAAGCTTTAACAGTTCAGAAAAAGTGTGTAATCTGGAAAAAAAACATCACAAGCGACTCTTTTTATGTTGCTTTCAATTAGGGAAATTCTCCTCCCTCGTAATGTTTTCCGATATCCATAGTGTAAAAGAGAAAGTACAGTTTTTTGAGGAAAAAAAATGCTTTTTACTGTAATTTCCCTTTAATGAGGATCTGGGACTTTAATTGTGCATCCAGCAAAAGAGGAATGTTGTCCAGCCTTGGATGAATTAGTAGCCTACTGCTGCTGACATTTCATAGAAATAACTAATAATAGTCACATATGATGTACTTGCCCATGATATACTTCTCCCAGGTAAGCCTGCTTTGCAGTTTGGAAAAGATTTTGGGGAAAGTTCAAAGTATTTCTGTCAACCCACAAGATACAGTTATCATTATTAGCAACTGAGTGATCAAACGTGTGCACCACGCAGACAGACAGGAGCAACTTGCTGGAAATTAATTGCCAGATATTGTGTTAGGTTGGGCTTTTCAAGCCAATAATGGCTAAACAGGGGTGGGGTAATGTCAGTGTTTTGTTGATTAGTAAATAGCTTGGAGCCTGCAGCGTCTGGTACTGGCGAGATTTGTTTATGACAGTTTGCAGCGGAACACGTCATGACTGCATGTACTTTCGGAATAGTTTTCAAGCTACTGACAAAGCTAGCAGTCACGATCAACAGGACATCCCTGCTCTAAACTATAGAGCTAGAATTTGAAGCAATAATCAGATTGTTTGGGAGGGATACATAGCATCCGTTAAACAGCTATCCAAACAGACACACACCAAAGAACAGGCTTTAACTATGGCGGTATCTGAATCTAATTAATGCAGAGCCAGTGGAAGAAGTATTCAAGTTCCATTTTGTACAGATTTGGGTCAGGCAACAAGAGAAAAGCCAGAAAAGCTGTAATTCTTCTGTTTATTCAAGGGACATTCTGAGCTAAATGCCTCAGTCGGTTTAGTCTTGATGAGAATGGCTTGCGCCACTTTGGGACTGGATCACTCCGCATCGCAGTGCCTTCCGACATGTATATACTTGACCGTATAATTTGCATGCTTGTCACAACCCAGCCCGCCATTTCCTCTTCAAAGTATCTTTCTTGGCTTGCTATCATTTGTTCCTCTAACCAATTTGTCATTCTAAGCCTAGCCTTCTTGCTGCCAGCTCTGGGATGATGGCAGTGTAGCTTCGCTGATCCAGGCAGAGACTAGGGACAAGGCCAAGTGTTACAGCGTTACGCTGGGACACAAGTGCTTCCGTCTCAGTCTGATCCACGGCTCCAAGGGCAGAGCAGAGCTGGCTTTGCAACACTTTTTATTTGCTGCAGAGTGGGAGATCATCTCAGCCACTAAGCGCGTGCACGTGAGCGCGTGAATGCGAGCTTACATGTGTGTGATACAATTAGCCGAGATTAAGGCAAAGGCACTGTTGTCACGCAATTATTGTTTCATGCGGAGTTCTATGCGAAAACTGTCCTTTTCAAGTAGCCATTTCTTTTCAAAGTTGTTTTTAAATAGGGACAATATGGCAATGCAGAAATGCCGTGTATCTCTTAACACTGTTTTGCTAATGACCAAACTTAAATGCTACTGTGAGAGGCTGCTGTGATTTTCGCTTATTGTGCATCAGCAGACTTCTTTACTGCTGTATGAACAAAGCCATGCTAAGGCGTTTTTAAAAAAAAAGTATTTCAGAGAATTGAAAGTATCATATGAAAGTATCTTCAGACAATCAAAACAAGATAAGCACAATTAATATACTGTTTATATTTATTTGTTGTATTGCATTATACTAAATATACTAAAGTGACATTTTATAGTGTTAGTCTTTTAACCCCAGTACGGAGCACTGGTAAAAACTAGAGGTCTTTACTGAGATAAGGTACCATTTGAGATGCATACTGTATGCTGTGTGGACTAAGGTAGGAGCAGCTTAAGAGGCATGTCTGGCTGGCTAACAGAGAGGAACACATCGATGTCACAAACAAGACACCGGGGGAAACAGCTTGCTTTGATTGGATTCTGGCCTTCCTAATCTTCAGTCAGTCTGTGTGCCATCCGTAGTACAAGTACCAGAGTGTGTCCACGGACTTCAACACAGTGTCTGTACAACTGAAACTGATTGAAGCCTTCCAGATTAATTTGCAATCACACACTACAGTAGACCTAAATCAAGAGTAGCAAGATAAAAAATTGGTGCCATTTCGTAAAAAAAAAAACGGATAATGGCAATATAACTGGAGGTTTTCAGTCAACAGGCAGGTACTTCAAGGCTCAGTACTGAGACAAATTAGAGGGTATCTTTTTGGAGGGGGTGACGGAGGGGCCTGTAAGGATAAATAGATTGACACCCTTTAATATCCGAATGCATTAGTCACACCTTATTTAATCCCAAACATAATTCAAAAGCTGCACATAAAAATGCAAAGGTCTGAAAGGTCGCTCTCCAGTCACTGCAGCTCAGTGGAAAAGAGGCAGCACATCAATAGAACTGGCTGTTCTGTAATTTGGTGAACAGATGAATATTACCATATTCACATATTTTCCCATTTCTTTTGTTCCTTGAATTTAAATACAGCACGTTTTCGGCTGCTCCAGTTAAACCAGGTGTCACAATACTAAAAGGTATAGCCCAGGATGCACCACAATAGAAGACTACGGATAAGCCACATTCAGGGGTTATCCTTTTTTTGCCAGAAAAACACAAAAGGAATACATGCAAATGAATTGTTAACCAACTGCCAATATGATGTCATCTCAATGCCCCGCAAGTACCAGTTCAAAAAAGCTACAGTCAATCGATAAAGGTAGGAGAAAGCCCAAAATGCTGGAACCTTCAGGGTTGTTATACGGACAGAACTCTGATGGCCTTAATGATAACTCCATCCTCGGCGACAGTCTAGCCCATTCCAGCAGAACACTCCAGCAATCAAATCTGCAGATCCCCATAGGGCTGTCCAACCTAGCCTGCTCCCAAAACGACACAGGGAGTGAGCCCAAATGGCAGGCATTTCCTTACCTACAGTACAGCCCTGCTATTGACCAGAGTCCTATACCATTTTGGAAGACCGCAAACAACTCCCACGCAGACAGGGAAAGATGTCTCGGAACATGAAGAAGATGAATGGAGCTTCTGGAGGCCTTATTTGTTATTTTGGTAGATGGCGCTGACAATAAGTAAACCATTTGAGTCTTTGAGATGCAGTGCAATTGATACTTTGGTCGCTCTTATCCCTATGATGCTCTAAAATGCAACCTTCCTTACTGTGATAGAGCCCTTTGGGCCACTGGTGAATGATAATGTATAAGGACTAGAGTGTCATTTGGGACAAATCCCAGCATGGGTTATGTTAACACGGGTTATGGGTTATGTTAACATGGGTTGTGGGTTACGTTAATATGGCTCATGTTAGCAGCGGTTATGGGTTGTGTTAACACAGGTTATGGTTTATGTCCACACGGGTTACGGGTTATGTTAACACACGTTATGGGTTATGTTAAAATGGGTTATGAATTATGTTAACACGGGTTATGGTTTATGTTAACATGGGTTACGGGTTATGTTAACATGGGTTATAGGTTATGTTATAACACGGGTTATAGGTTATGTTATAACACGGGTTGTTTACTTTTACCTCTCTCTTCTCGTCATAGTTAATTCATACCAAATTTCGTGAGTACGAAGTCAACATATGCATTTGTTTTAAGACACATTTTGTTTTGATCATTTTGTATTTTGATATGGATTTGTAGGACCTATATAGGTTTCCCGAATAAAATATATTATTTGATATGGCAATGAAAGAGACATCAGTGTGATTATGCATAAAAGTTTTCTATAAAATTTGACTGATGAAAGAATCCATTTTGTTTCATTATTTACTGCTTTGATTATTTTGTATCGAAAAGATGGGGTAAAAGAGTATTAATTTTTCATATATTTTATTGTTTGGAAAAAACATTTTTACTTTAATTTTCTATTTTTCATTCCCATGGTGTACTCTGCTTACCCTTACTATTGTAGATCAGCCTGTGGGCATCCTGGAGCAACACCACCTCCCTGTTCCAGAGACTCTACTGAGTATAGAATATACAGGTGCTGGTCATATTATTAGAATATCTTCAAAAAGTTGATTTGTTTCAGTAATTCCATTCAAAAAGTGAAACTTGTATAATGTATACATTCATTCCACACAGACTGAATTATTTCAAGTGTTTATTCCTTTTAATTTTGATGATTATAACTGACAACTAATGAAAACCCCAAATTCAGTATCTCAGAAAATTAGAATATTGTGAAAAGGTTCAATATTGAAGACACCTGGTGCCACACTCTAATCAGCTAATTAACTCAAAACACCTGCAAAGGCCTTTAAATGGTCTCTCAGTCTAGTTCTGTAGGC
>JACXGI010019145.1:0-12470 GCA_016801175.1 Esox masquinongy
CCTCCCCCCCTTCATAACATCACCCTTCCCTACGTACAGAAGCTGTTCCCCACTCTACATAACCACACCCTTCTCTACATAGCCCCTCCCCCTCTACATAACCGCACCCCTCTACACAACTCCACACTTCTATACATAACTACGCACCTCTTTAAATAACCCCACCCTTTCTCCATACTTCTAAACCTCTTTTTCTTTCTAACCATCTCTTTCTCTTTCTCCCTTTCCCTCTTTTTTCACATTCTCTTTCCGGGATTCTTTGATTAGTTGGGAGAATCATAATAAGTGGATGTCGTTTAAAAAAAGCAGAGCAATTTCCACCGCATTAATTAAACGGTCAAGAGTCAAATCTGATGCCCTTTTCACACTATACGCATCGCCATGGCAACTCCACTTCCACCGCTTCCTCTCCCTCTCTCTTACTTTTTTCCCTCCTCTCCTCTCTCTTTTCTCTTCAGAACATCCCTTTCTTACTCTAGCTCCTTTTTTATCTCTCCATCCATGGCGGGTCATTTTAAAGCCTTATCTTCCTGTAAAAAGGCTATTTGACATCATTTATATTTCATGGCGGTAGATAATGCAGTCTTGCTCTGGCCGAGTGGAAGTCTTGAGTTGCTCACTCTAATTAGCTTGGAATCTTGTGAATTTCCGAGCCCAGACGGACAGACACACGCGCATTGGGGCTCAGCGATGTCTGGAATTACACGTTGTCCCTTTGACCTTTCCAAACACTGTCTATTTGTATTTAATTATTTATTTAAAAAAACGGGCGCGGTGGAGGGAGCAGTCAGTTTGCGGGAACAAAACAAGGGCTGAGGGTGCTCAGTAGTTCCACACAGGCCGTGTAGATGTGGTGAAACTGAATAACCCTGAAAGCTGATTGGCTGCATGACACGGCATACCTCTAGTGTGACATCACAAGTTACTGCTCTAATTGTGTTGGTAACTTGGTTTATAATAGAAATCAGGCTTCAGGGGCGTGTGTGGTGGGGGGCTGGCTGAATGACTGGCCGGCTGGCTGACTGGTTTGTGCCCTGGTACATGAGCCATACATCACTCGCCCTTGTGACTTATTGTTTAATTAGAAATGAATAATGAAACAGGGTTCGTCACATTGATTGTAATTTTCTCATAGCCCTGTAGAAAAACATCGGTTAGGCTCTCGTAGCCCAAAACGCTTAGATGTCAGTTACCATATTAGCTCACCTTTTAATGACTAGTATTTAATAGGCCAGGGTTTTCAGAACTAATATTTAATAGGCCCAGGTTTATCAAGTGGAAAGTCTTCCATCCGGGTAAGCCACACTTCTTGCCGCTGAGATATGTTCTGACAGGTTTGCCTGTAGGGCCCGACCTGAGTGGCTCGTTGATTTCATCTTGTACCCGTGATTTCCAATGCTCACTCAATTGGGGGGGGGGGCGTTGACAGTCAGTGGAGTTGACGTCTCTTTATCCGGGATCAAATCAACGTGCCACTTTAGCTTTGTCAGGGTCACAGTAGGAAATAGATGCAGGTCTGCCCCTATAAACTGTCCATTTAATTTGAATTCTTATAATTAATGTTATACAATTGTTTGTTTTTGGAGAGAGAATGTGTACTTCCTAGACCCACGCCGGGCACATTCACAGTCAACAGGCAGAAAAAGGACAAATCAAATGACTCAAGACTACCTGGCCTGACGACTCATAGATGTCCCTGTCCAAAGTCCTCCTGGTTGTCCCTGTCCAAAGTCCTCCTGGTTTTCCCTGTCCAAAGTCCTCCTGGTTGTCCCTGTCCAAAGTCCTCCTGGTTGTTTTTCAGATATAGTTTCTGCTTGATGATTCCTGCTGTCACCGCCCAGTCAGTCTGGTCATCCCTGTTCTTGTCCACCTGGTTGTCCCTGGCCTTGTCCACCTGGTCCACTCTGTCCTTGTCCACCTGGTTGTCCATGTCCTTGTCCACCTGGTCCTCCCTGTCCTTGTCCACCTGGTCATCCTTGTATTTGTCCACCAGGTCATCCCTGTCCTTGTCCACCTCGTCGTTCCTGTCCTTGTCCACCTGGTCATCCCTGTCCTTCTCCACCTGGTCGTCCCTGTCCTTGTCCACCTGGTCTTCTGATCTGGATTCAGCCTGTAGTCTCAGGACCCAGCCCTCCTTCATTTATCGACCCGCTGGTCATCAACATGCAAATACATTGATGTGGCCCAAAACGGTCCTGTACTCTTATTATGTTCACCCAGTATAGCCTGGACTGGCCACCCTTCAGAGTTTGGTTCCTCTCTAGGTTTATTCTTAGGTTCCCCCTGCACCAAGGTTTTCCTAGTCACTGTGTTTCAGTATGGTGTTGTTGACTGCTCTTTAGCGATCTAGGTCAGGTTTATTTATAAGCACTTGCGGATGTAAGCGCTTTATAAAACTCCTTTGATTGATTGACTGATGACCAAGGGTTCAACACGGAGCTAAAAAAAAAAACATCTGACAAGTGACAGGAGAGAGAAAAAAATGATAGAATGTATTCGATCTGTGTGAAATTTGGCGCAGGTTTCGAGCTCCCCAATCAACACTGTTCAGTTGCATTACGTGTGTAGAACATGTAGGCTATTGCGGACATGGAGAAGGCCATTTGGCATCCTGCCCTGCTAGTCACTCTTCACTGCACGGCGTTGCCAGGCTCCGACCGGCGCGAGTCAAGAGAAGCTAAGTGGGCCTGAATCCCAAAAGGTGTCTAATTCCCAAATAAGTGCACTTCTTTGGAATGGAGTGCTTTGTGGGAGATATTCCTCCCTTTCCGAGAAAACAAGCACGTTAGACGAGGCATTATAAAGAAGGTTTGGCCCAGAGAATTAGAGATGTTGGGACTGGCTGGTTGACTGACTGACTCACTGACTGACTCGCTGACTGGCTGGTTGAACGGCTGACTGACTGACTCGCTGACTGGCTGGTTGACTGGCGGATTGACTGGCTGGTTGAATGGCTGACTGGCTGACTGATTGGCACATTCCACATGTCATTTAATTCTGTTGTGTGTCTTCTGTTGTGGAGAAGCTCACAGGTCAGATGCTGTAAAGATCACACAATACATATTGTATATTAACAACATGGGAATAGCCATATTGGCACACACACACACACACACACACACACACACACACACACTCACACACAACACGTACTGTATATTAAATGCTTGGGAAGAGCCATAACGACACACATATTCAAACACACATTCAAACACAATATCCTAGCATCTCCTTTTTCCATCCAGATGTCAATGATCTGCTCTCCATGATCTCTGACTCAAAATAGTTGTTGTTTGTTTATCAATACTCTAGTAATTACCTGATCTGTTTATAATCACTATAGTAATTACCTGATCTGTTTATAATTACTATAGTAATTACCTGATCTGTTTATCATTACTCCAGTAATAACCTGATCTGTTTATCAGTACTCTAGTAATAACCTGATCGGTTTATCAGTACTCCAGTAATAACCTGATCTGTTTATCAGTACTCTAGTAATAACCTGATCGGTTTATCAGTACTCTAGTAATAACCTGATTGGTTTATCAGTACTCTAGTAAAAACCTGATCGGTTTATCAGTACTCCAGTAATAACCTGATCGGTTTATCAGTACTCCAGTAATAACCTGATCTGTTTATCAGTACTCTAGTAATAACCTGATCGGTATATCAGTACTCAAGTACTAACCTGATCGGTTTATCAGTACTCAATTAATAACCTGATCTGTTTATCAGTACTCTAGTAATAACCTGATCTGTTTATCAGTACTCTGGTAATAACCTGATCTGTTTATCAGTACTATAGTAATATCCGGATCTGTTTATCATTAATATAGTAATATCCGGATCTGTTTATCAGTACTCTAGTAATTAAGTGATCAGTTTCTCTATACTCTAGTAATAATCTAGTAATAACCTTGGTGTTCATTAATATTGTAGTAATTATATTGTCTGTTCATCAATAACCTTGTAATTATCCACTATATAGTTCAATCAATATGTGATACACTAGTTTGTTCATCAATAATGTGCAAATAATCTGTCTGAATACTGCCCCCGATAAATAACACATGCTGTAATATTGAAAGCGTCAAACAAAATATAAAATGAATGAAAGCCTTGACATGTGAACCCTTCCAGCGGTTATAATCATTCTCTGAGAGACAACACAAAACGCCAATTCACGTGACATTCAGCTTTTTCAGCTCCTAAGGAGAGAACTGCTATTGTATGCTGTTTACGTTCATCACCATCGCGATGTCGATATTGAAACAAAGCTCTGGGGCAGGACCAGAACGTGTGGCCGATCAGATCAGTGTCTGGGTTCAACACCGCATTTTCTATTTATTTTTTTATTTCTCAGCATTCCAAAGCCCTAAAAAAACGAAATTCTTCTTGGTCTTTATTTTTGCGTGTTAATGCCGATATCCCCGTTGGCTTGATGACGTCTGGTCATATAACCAGAGGCGCCGTTTGATGCGGTAGCGCATTATTTATTAACACAACAGCGTTGTGTGCTCTCCAAATAGCCCCCTATTCTTCATAAAGTGTGCTAGTTTAAAGAGAATGCACATTACATAAGGGGGAGGGTGTCATTGACGACTCAGGCGTTTGTGAGTTAATGATAAACAGCTGGTGAGAGAAGAGTTTCAGTAAAAACATGTTAATTAAAGACTTCACAAACATTGGTTTAGCAGGTGGCATATGCAGAAGTTTTAGGTTGTGTGTGTATGTGTGTATGTGTGTGTGTGTGAGAGAGAGACGTTGTCACAGTTGTCTGTTAAATAATGTGATGAATGGATGTCATTGATACACATGTTTCATGTACTGGTGAGGTATAAATGCGCGCACACAAACACACTCACACACACACACACACACACACACACACACACACACACACACACACACACACACACACACACACACACACACACACACACACACACACACACACATATCAACACAGGTTATGATTCTCTGTCACTCGGGACCCATGCTGAATGTGAATTTACAAAGTTCTTTGTTTTTTAGTGTATTTTTAAACCTGTTAAAAATACACTAAATCCCTATAGTATTTTTAAACCTGTTGTGCTTTCCCGAGGTTCTGGGGGGGTGCATCGTGAGAAGCCGAGGTGACGATATCGTGTAGTCCAAAGTTACGTAAAGAGTCTTAGATCTTTAAAGAGCTGGGGTTTCAGTATTAGACAGGTCAGATGAAGCTCTGTCACACAGCAGCAACCAGATGTTCTCCTGACCTGGGATCAGATGGTTGGTCTGCTACACTGTTGGTCTTGTCCACACACACACATGCACACACACACACACACACATTGTGTGGTGAAGCTGTCGTCCGTGTGGCCCTGGCTCCTGCTAACACACTTCCAGTGATTCATGACACCATCTGTTTTCTAAATGGCGTCCTATTTCCTATACGGCGTGCTACTACTCTTACCCAGACACATCGGACACTGCCATGAGGAAGTTCACTAACCGGGGAATGAGGGAGCTGTTGAGAACGCAGTTTAGACCAGCGGTCACGTTGGGGAACAGGAAATTAAAACCCTGAACAATCTGGACGAGAGGTGCAAGAGTTATCACTCAAAGTCAAACAAGATTTGTTGTCCTCTGCAGGAATGTGTGTCTGAATGTTTGTGTGTGTGTGTGCGCGTGTCTGGCGCTTGGCTGAGCATGTGTGGGTGTGTGTGCATGTCCAAGTGCGTGTGTGTGTGTGTGTGTGTGTGTGTGTGTGTGTGTGTGTGTGTGTGCCTGAATGTTTGTGTGTGTGTGTGCTTGTCTGCGCATGTGGGTGTGTGTGTGTGTGTCTGAGTGTGTGTGTTGTTCTCCATGTTGTTCACCTCGTTCTTAGTGGGTCCAGGGGATGTGAGCGCTTTGCGGCAGTGAGGCGATTTGCGGCTAAGCTACTTGAAATCCTGCAGAGAGCCTAAAATCTTCCACTGTAGGGAAAGAATGCACTGCTAGGATTTCTGCCCATTATAAAAGCTTTAAAGGATTATGGATATTCTCTTTAATACACAAAAGTTTTAATGAATTCTATTGTTTGATTGATTCTTCCTGGGGTGTTTTTAGAGGCTGTCCTTCACTAAGGTCCTAGCGTGGGGGTGATTCTGTTTATGACGAAAACACGCACGGTGAAAAAAAGTACAAAGAATTCCGGTAAAGATAGGTACTACTCAGGTTAAGATGTGGATGATTCCAGTTAAGATATACCATAGAGTAGTAAGGTAAATAATATGGAGTATTCAGGTTTTAAGTGTAATACTCAGGTATAGATATGGAGTATTCAGTTTAAGATAGTGTGTATCCAGATTAAGATACAAAATATTCAGGTTAAGGTAGGGAGTATTCAGTTCATGATACAGAGTATTCAGGTTATGATACAGAGTATTCTGATTAATATGTGGAGTGTTCAGGTTACGATATGCAGTATTCAGGTCAAGATATGGGGTATTCCGGTTTAAATATGAAGTTTGCAGATTAAGACTGGAATATATTATTGATAATATATTATCAATTATATTTGCTTCACGAAAGGCACACTATGTGCTCAGTAGTGTTCGACTTCAGGCCAGTGTTCTTGTCAAAAGAAGTACATTTTACAGAGACTAATGAATTCTATTGTTTGATTGATTCTTCCTGGGGTGTTCTTAGAGGCTGTCCTTCACTAAGGTCCTAGCGTTGGGGTGATTCTGTTTATGCCATTTGGAGAATAGCCCTGCATAGTTGTTCTGAGGCTATAAACCTCTTTGCTTGGATAAATAATCGTAGTGGTTGTGATTTAGAAGTTGTTGTTATTATACTTATTATAATTACGGTGTTTATGAGTTGAAAAATATATTTATTTTCTTCTTTCCCTGAGAGCACTTCATATTGTGATTAACAGTCCCATTTTGAGAAATGTGATTGGTTGCAGGGCAATGCAAGACCATTTAGAGCAACAGTGATTGTTTTGTTTTTTTAATGTATTTAGGAATGGAATTGGTTGGTATGCATTCTCTCCACTTTCCCATGTGATTTGATAGGTCGCAAGTCAATTTGGAGCAATGTGATTGGTTGCCTTTTCCTCACTGTGTTTCCACTAGGTGATAGCTGTGTGTAAAGGTCTAGTAGTGATGATCTAGTACTAATGCACTTCCTGGCACTCTATTTGCATTACCTCTACAGTAGCCTACTGATGTTAACATTACCCACACAGTAGCCTACTGACATTAACATTACACCTACAGTACCCTACTGACATTAACGTTACCCCTACAGTACCCTACTGACGTTAACATTACCCCTACTCTTCCCTACTGACATTAACGTTACCCCTACAGTACCCTACTGACGTTAACATTACCCCTACAGTACCCTACTGACGTTAACATTACCCCCACAGTACCCTGCTGACGTTAACATTACCCCTACAGTACCCTACTGACGTTAACATTACCCCCACAGTACCCTGCTGACATTAACATTACCCCCACAGTACCCTACTGACATTAACGTTACCCCTACAGTACCCTACTGACATTAACATTACGCCCACAGTACCCTACTGACATTAACGTTACCCCTACAGTACCCTACTGACATAAACATTACCCCTACAGTACCCTGCTGACGTTAACATTACCCCTACTGTACCCTACTGACATTAACATTACCCCTGCAGGAGCCTACTGGCGTTAGCATTACCCCTATAGTGTCCTGCTGACTCTAGCATTACCACTAAAATAATGTTTAACTTGATTCAGAAGATAGGAACAGAGATTTTAGATTTACAATTCAGAGGAATGGAGACACTGTCACTTTTTGTTCTGTTCAGAATTAAAACAACTGACTTCTTTTTGGTTCCAACCCGTGCTTTTAACATCTTGATAATAATAAGAAGAAGAACAAAACCCTCCCTCCAGTTTCAAGCCTGTCTGTTTTTTATTGACCATTGAATGTAGTCCACACCAGGGTGTCTGGCTAATGTTGACATTCAACATGTAGCCTAATAATAAATGCTGTCATTGTTTTAACGTGATTTATACTATATCAGCCTGAGAAAATACTTGAGGTTAAATATTTCTATGTTGTTTTGAAAATGCAGTGTGTTTTATTCAGTGGTCAGATTGTTTTGAACTTGAGGCCTTTAAGTTTGATTCAGCAAACACACACACACACAGATGCGCACACACACAAACACACACACCCACACATTGGTGCACTTTTCAGTTCCAAGGACGTGAAAACAAAAAAACTATACAGTTTTTCAGTGAACATATTTTCACTTTATGTTTATATATACACATGTACAGACAGATATGTATATGTTTACAATACAGCCACAACCTCCATCAGTTACATTGCATGTTATGTGTGTCTCATGCCCTTCAGGAGATAAACTGTCAGAGTTGTCACATGGCTTCTGCTAAGATTTAAAGGTCTTATTTTTGATTTAGTGGCAGGCAACGGTGTATTCAAGCAGACGCACGCACACACACACACTCACTAAACACGTTGTGTTATTCTTCCCCTGCCTGGTTAAACTGGCTAACAGCTTTAAAGTGGAACTGACAGCATTTCAGGTACTTTGCTGATATGAAGCAAAGGGATCCTCATAATATATGTAAAATATATTAAATTAAAATGTTATGCTGTGAAACCAGCTTTGTATTGGGTTTTTAAAATAGGTTATATTTGGCTGAACCTTCCATGATGTAGAATAAGGCATTATCGGCTGAATAAATTGATGCTGTTGAATAAATGTTTAATATAATTCAGCAAGATATTTCTTGGTAGTCAAATCAGTAGTTGTCTGATTGTAAGTCATAGATTGTTCCATCTTTTGCTGCCTAATTTATTTTTGGGCGATTCTCTCAGAAATACCTTGCTCTACGTCGTTCCTCAACCTTCTATTGAAGTGTGGAAACGGGACAATGACCACAACCATGTTATCGCTTCTCACAAAATGTTATAAAGGCCTTCATGTTGTTACCATGTGTGTATTTTAAACATTTTAAAATCTTTCTTTGTAAGATTTCATGTTGTTTAAATGTTGTCAGTTCCACATTACAGCTACGGGGGGTGGGGGGTGGGGGGGTTAGGGGTAAGGAGGGAAGGAGCTGGGGTGGGTGGTGGTAGGAAACATCTGTATTATATTACAATATAGTATATTAATTACCATTGTGTGTTACTATCCCCTTGGCAACAACAAACGACGAGTTTGGGTTTAACCTTGTACTTTAAGGCATTGTTGGCTGCATAATTACGCTGGCGCTTAATTAGCAATTAGCTACGAAGACTAGCGAATAAGATGATATCTTATCCTGGATAAGAGACTCATACATACACTAGTGATGTGTTAGCGTCAGGGGAGAAGGTCTGTGACTCACAGGAGTTGTGCCGTTGACTGATTAGCTGCTTCTGTGTGACTACGGGGCAATTCCAGTCTGTAAGAGAATGAACTGAGACACACTTCAAATTTACGTCAAACCGTAAAGAAAAAGTAGTTCAACCATCCATACAGGAACGTTTTCCACAAGGACTGCTCGTTGCTCGACTGAAAGTAGAACAGCACTCCGATGCAGGGTTTGGTAAGAGTATTAAGTGTTTGTGTTTTTCTCAAATTTTTAGTTGGAACTAGAAAAGAAGCAAACGTGGTGTGCTTGCCAGGGTTTTTTTTAGTTAATGTCGCTGTTTTCCAAGGTAGCAGGACACAGACACAGTGGTGATTTAAATAAAGGGGCTGTAATTCCAAGACGGACTTGTTGCAATGCTTGACTACATCTAACCTGATCCTAACGCAAGACTGCAACATCCAACAATGACAAACGAGAAAAACTAGTGAAGGGCGAATCCGAGGTGCAGTTTTAGCATTTATTAACACAATGCAAATTGTGCTACGTAGTTGGCCATATTTGGCCAAGAAACATGACCATTTGGAATAGAAACATCTGCATCCCTGGAACTCAATTTGGGTCAGTCTGAACATATTAACAATGGTTTGGAGTTGATTGCTTAAACGTTATTGAAGGAGACAGGTGTCACATTTTCGGTGGCTGGCAAGTCCGTGGTACCTTTTCACCACTGAAATATGTTGGGAGCTCATTTAAATTTTCTTATAAAAAAACTATGCATAATGTCAAAACCATCTTCTCAAGCAATGAGGGGCAGTGCAGTCTTGACATTTGAGCATTGGTTTCGATATCGTTTGACAGCGTTATTCGTTTAGGCTGTAGAGAGATTAGACAAATCTTTGGCCTTTGGCAAGCACACCTAATAATAAGACTATAAGAGAAATCTAGAATGGTGTTTGCCTCTGGCAAAGGTAGCCCTTGTGCAAAGGCTTTAGAGTTCAACTTTTCAATCATTGGATTCTTTTTGACATACATTTTAAAGTGCAACATGAGAGTAAAGGCTCAGTTGTTTGGTTGTTTTAGGGGCTAGCTAACACATTGGATGTCTTCTTAGCTTAGTTTCAGTGTAGGTTCAGCAATGTTGGCCTCAGTTCCATTTCAATTATCGAATTGGAATTTGGTGTGACTTTCCGAACTGACTGGAACCGACCTGGAATCGCCCCCAACCCCTAATGTACTGTAAACTGAATATTACAAACACGGTTGAGGTTAAAAGTCAGTGAACAACAGTGAGGCTATGTCACGAGTCGGTCGACCTGGTTGACTGGAGGGGTTGTAGAGGAAAAGGAGTCTGTTTTCGGAGTCTTTCCCTGGTCTGATCTCGGTGGAAGAAATCCAGCGCAATACATTTTAAAACCTTTATGTGAGTCCACTAAGCGAAGACACGTAAGGTGACACCTC
Source organism: Esox masquinongy (assembly GCA_016801175.1). Taxonomy (NCBI): domain Eukaryota; kingdom Metazoa; phylum Chordata; class Actinopteri; order Esociformes; family Esocidae; genus Esox; species Esox masquinongy. The sequence goes on from JACXGI010019145.1 coordinate 10,818, forward strand.
CTTTTCCACACTGACAGGCAGTAGCCGCGTGTCTCACCTTCGACCTTCGACCGACATGGGCCTGCAATTTGAAGGCCACATGCTGTCAGCCTGTGACACGCATGCACGTGCACGTTTGTCTGACTGTACTGTGTCTCCAGACACACACCTCGGGTTGGGGCGGGTGGTAAGAAGGAGATTACGAGGAGCGTCACCTCCTCCTGGCCCCACGCCAAGTCTCAGCCATCTGTCCCCAGTCTGAGGACAACGGAGAGGGAGTCTGTCGGAGTACATCAGTATAGGAGTGCCTCCCGTTAACTGGCTCCTACAGAGATTGGGCATCAATAGAAAATATTAAAGAGTGGAGACTTTTCATTCCTCCCTATGCCTTCCTCTGTTATTCACTACATCAATATTACTGGGTGTCCTTAACTTTAACCAGGACTGGCTGCTCTCTCTCTCTCTCTTTATCTCTCTCTCTCTATCTCATTACCTTTCTCTCTCTTTTTCTCTCCCTATCGCTTTCTCTATCACTCTCTCTCTGTCTTCAAGTCTGACACTTCATTTTAGTTAGTTGCATCAGCTTTCCTTCAGCTTTGAAGCTGACAACCTTTTTCTTCCTTTCAGATATCAGGTCTATAGTGAAGGAGACGTCATCTAGAACAACATGTATCAAAGATATAATAAATATATTTGTCTTGTTGCTGTACTCGTAACTGGAGCTGGGTTGGTGTCGATTCCATTTTGGCAGAGGAAATCAAATTAGAAGAGTTCCTTGTTGAGGAGCATTGAGGGGAAGTGGAATTTCAGTGTACTTCCAGAATTGACAGGAATTTAAATGGAATTGACCCCAACCACGAACGGCCGTTTCAACCTCTCAGACTTACACAGCTGGCCGGAGAGACATATTGTATTAACACATTTACATGGAATTGACTTTGACTATGGCTGGCAGGGACACACAGTTGTGGAGTGATTAAATTAATCACCAATAACAGATCCACTGAGACGGAGAGACCACTGTCCTGGCTGGTCTTACTGCTTCAGACAGGCCTGAGGCACTGTGTTGCTGTGTCGCAAGGCATCAAATACTAGACTTAGGAAATTGAACACACACTCCTCTTTTGTGTGAGGCAGAGAGAGGGGGGGAGACAGAGAAGGAGAATGAGAGAAAGAGAGAGGGATGGAGGGAGGGAGGGGGAGGCGAAATGAAGAAGGGAAAATGAGAGAGCTGGATAGAGTTGGGGGAGCAGAGGAATATACTGCTTTTTGAAGGTTCCATCACTCTATATAAGATCTACCTGTCTGCCTGCCTGTCTGTCTGCCTGCCTTTCTGTCTATCTTCTTCACTCTTTCTGACTGATTACTGAGTAAGCCACCACTTCCTACATGTATTCTGGAATGTATTCACTTGGGCGGAAAGCTCTGCAAGATTGTGTGTGTCTGAATGTCTGTGTGTGTGTGTGTGTGTGTCCGTGTGTGTGTACATGCATGGTGCCTGCGTAGTCGATCAGGTACGGAGCGGCAGGACCTACAATAAAGGAGTGTTTATTGTGCTGATCTGAAAAGGTCTGTCTGTAGAGGATGGGAAGTCAGGAAGAAGAGGAAGGGATGAGACGAGAGGCAACGGGAGGGGGGAGAGGTAGAGAGGGGAGGCAGGGGGGGGGGGGGGAG
>JACXGI010019147.1:0-12436 GCA_016801175.1 Esox masquinongy
TCATATTTTGTAACTATTCTGTAGATAGATAGCAGTACTTACCCACGAGGGCTAGAGTCAGTGCTAGTATTACCACCCTCATGATCAGTGAGATACAATGAACAGCAGTCCCAGACAGCCTTTTAAAGCAAATTATTGCTGACAAAACACATTAAATAGATAATTAACCAATGTTAAATAAGTGGAGACCAGTATGTGCTCATAATGAAGCCTGTTGAGTAAGTTATCAATGGTTATGAGGTGGTCACATACACCCTGAGGTTAGGTTAACCTGCCCCACTGACATGTACAACTTCACCGATCAATGTCCATCAATGTCAGTTTTTCTATGAAAATACTCAGGTGTCCTTATGAACTTACATATTATGTTGTTTAACACTAAAAGTAGCAACATATTTCAACCAATATCATTATATCCATAGTCATATTTTGTCCCAAACTGGAAACTATTCCAAAAAGTAACACTAATTATGAACAAATACGAATGTGAACTAGACATTTGAATAAAAATGAATAAAAGTACACATTATTTCCAATTATTTTCTAGTTCTCAGACATTTTGTAGGATTTCCTGTGTCAAGTTCAACAAGTGGTTCTTGTTATGTGATGGTCTCAGGTGTCCCAGGCCATTATAACCAAGGTAATTAAAAGGTATGTTGGCTTTAAGGTAAATGGGACTCTTATTACCTATAATATTATAATATATAATAGAATTTAATATTATAATAGAATATTAAATATATTAGAACATATTTAATCCGTGATAATATCATTACATTTGATCAGAACCTAACTGGGCATCCGGCCCAAATGGGACTGTGTGCCCTTCCTTCCTTTCCCTCCTCTCCCATTTTTGGACAACATTTGTCAAATCAAATTAAACATTGTCATGTTTATTTGTTTTTGATCAAAAGTGCAAATCCACCCCCGGAAACAGAAATCATAGACTTTCAGTTTTTACAAAGCCTGTGTTCTATCAGTGGGTGAAATAAAAATATTCAACATGATTTAACGCTTAAGTAGTCCATCTGTGAAAACAGGAAGTGGTGACATTTCATAGCTACATAAATTGTGGTCATTTTAGATGGGGCATAACACATTGTCACACTTTGTGATGCTTTTAAAACCATGACATGGCATCACTCCAGCGTCTTTTCCCACATCTCTTTGTCCGTACAGCAACATTCATACACACACCATACTTAGAATTTTACACATTTTGTCATTGTTTTGAAATTAAATTAAATGTAAAAAATACAAAACTGAACTTTATAATTTGATTATTCTCCTCCTCCACCCAGCTAAGGGGAAGCACCTATGCTAGCAATACAGCTGTATGTTGGGATATGTCTCCAACTTTTCACACCTACAGTTAGGTCTGGAAATATTTGGACATCCTCACAATTTTCAGAATTTTGGCTCTGTAAGCCACCACAATGGATTTGAAATTAAACAACCGAGATGCAATTGAAGTGCAGACTTTCAGCTTTAATTCAAGGGGTTGAACAAAAATATCATATGAAACGTTTAGGAATGGCAACCATTTTCATACACAGTCCCCTTATGAAAGGGGCTCAAATGTAATTGGACAAATTAACACACTCATAAATAAAATGTTCATTTTTAATATATTGTCGAGAATCTTTTGTAGGCAATGACTGCTTGAAGTCTGGAACGCATGGTGTTACGAACCCTGTGGCTCTAGTAGTCTAGGGTGGATGGTACAGAGACCCGTAACTTAAGCCTCATGCAAATTAGTGTAGTGTAAATGAACAGTGAGAACAAACGACACAGACAACCAAAGCTACCGTCAAACATAAAACGTTTATTATAAACACACGGTAAAGGGGGAAGGGAAAAGGGGCTGAGCTGAACCCAAGAAATGAAATAATATAGTCAAAACACCCCTAAACTGAACTTGCCTGCCTGAAGAACCGCTTAGCTGACTACTAACCAATACAAAAATACACTGGGTGGTCCGCTCAGTTCTAACTAGTGTTTTTAGACAAAGTTTTCCTACGGGTTGTGTATGCCCAAGGGCAACTTGCTAAAAAAACCCTTTTCCCAGGGACAAACAAAAACACACAGGTTGAATGAGGACTAAACAGCACAGAGCAAACAATTGACTAGACAACACCAAACAAAACACCACAGCAATACATACTCACATGAAACAGGACAAAGTGAGATGTATGTGCTAAACTAAGTGATGTATGTATGAGCAAAGTGTCTGTCTATCAAAAAAGATATGTATCTCAAGAATGTCTATGTCCATGTGGGGTAAATCAAAAGAGTCTCTATGGGAGAACCAATTGACTGGGTTTTTAAACCAGGGATGTGTGATGTGATTGGGTAATGGAAAAAGGAATTAGGAGAGTTGTCCACTGATTGGTCCACCTCAGCAGTCAGGCGCTGCACTCATGACTGCCAGGTGGGAAACACCAACGAGCACAATCAGGAACATAAGGGACACCTGGGGAAACGTCAGGAGGGGAAAAACACAAACTCGCATACAGGGTACCTGCATGCATAACACGTTTCATTACTAAAGTTAGCAAGTTCATTTAACAATAGTTGTTCTATAATTCATATTCTGAACTATAATGCCCTTCATGAAATGTATATTTGTACCTGCATGCGTAACACATGAACATCACCAAATGCTGGGTTTCCTCATTTGTGATGCCTTGCCAGGCCTTTACTGCAGCTGTCTTCAGTTGTTGTTTGTTCGTGGGTCTTTCTGCCATAGGTTTTGTGTTCAGCAAGTGAAATGCATGCTTGATCGGGTTGAGATCATGTGATTGACTCGGCCATCACAGAATATTCCACAACTTTGCCTTAACAAACTCCTGGGTTGCTTTCGCAGTATTTTGCAGTTTTGGGTCATTGTCCGCCTGTAAGGTGAAGCGCCATCCAATCAACTTCGCTGAATTTGGCTGAATCTGAGCAGACAATATACAGTGGATATAAAAAGTCTACACACCCCTGTGAAAATGCCAGGTTTTTGTGATGTAAAAGAATGAGTCAAAGATAAATCATGTCAGAACTTTTTCCACTTTTAATGTGACCTATAATGTGAACAATTCAATTGAAAAACAAACTGAAATCTTTGAGGGGGAAAAATGAAAAATAAAAACCTTACAATAACCTGGTTGCATAAGTGTGCACACCCTCTTATAACTAGGGATGTGGCTGTGTTCAGAATTAACAAATCACATTCAAACTCATGTTAAATAGAAGTCATTACACCCCTGCCATCATTTAAAGTGACTGATTAATCACAAATAAAGTTCAGCTGTTCTAGTAAGATTTTCTTTACATTTTCTTAGTTGCATCTCAGAGCAAAAGCCATGGTCCGCAGAGAGCTTCCAAAGCATCAGAGGGATCTCGTTGTTGAAAGATATCAGTCAGGAGAAGGGTACAAAAGAATTTTCAAAGCATTAGATATACCATGGAACACAGTGAAGACAGTCATCATCAAGTGGTGAAAATATGGCACAACAGAGACATTACCAAGAACTGAACGTCTCTCCAAAATTGATGAAAAGACGAGAAGAAAACTGGTCAGGGAGGCTTCCAAGAGGCCTACAGCAACATTAAAGGAACAGCAGGAATTTCTGGCAAGTACAAGTTCAACCAAATGATGTGTACAGTAGCCTTATCTAAAATATTTATATAAAGAATACTTGTATGGCACAACCTCTATTACACGTAAACTGCAGTGGACATGTTGATTGTGCAAGGCTCACAAAATAAATGTTGTCTTACATGTTGTCAATCATGATACCCAAACTGTCTCATGTCAACAAGTATTTGAGTGACCAGGTGCTAAAATAGAACAGCACTTGGCCTGCTGCAAGTCCTACCTTCTCCTTACTGATAATGCACAAAACATTTTCTTGATTTCTTTTTCTATATGTGGATGAGTCCTCATAGTGGAAAAACACATGATATTGTATGTCTCAACAGTATACAACGATCCAGCACAATAAACAACATGTTTTTCTCAAATTTGCTAGTAAGAGCAAGCTATCTTAATGTCCATATGTTTTGACATGTCCCCAAATGAATATAGTTGGTACACATTTGTTATGGTATTTGGCCAGTGTCTGGTGAGGTCACATTGTTTTTGCAAGCTGGCTATTAAGTGAGAATGTTCTGTTGCTTGCTAACATTCAACTTTGTTCCACCACTGTTTACTGGATTGCAGGCTAGCTTGTTAACTTGACGGAGAAGGTGGTTGACATGGAGTAATACATATATGTAGGGGTTGGATTTGGGAAGTGGGGGGTCCTTCTTCCCACTTTCCAGTTGTATCTAATGTTAAACAACTGGCCAGTGGAAGTATGGGAGCACAGTTCCCCTAAGTCTCATTTCGATCGTATGAGCCAAATTTAACCTCTGTATACAGTTCCGGAAAAAACTGAGATCACTGCACCTTTTTCTTTCCTTTCCAAAAAAGTTGAAAAGGAAAGTTTTGAGTGAGGAACGGAAGTGTTCAGTTTGCAGTGGTCTCTTAATTTTAACCCTTCTGTTCCTCACACAAAACCTTCCTTTTCAACCTTTTTGGAAAGGAAAGAAAAAGGTCCAGTGGTCTCTTATTTTTTTCCGGAGCTGTATATGGAATATTTTCAACATCCACTCTTCACATGCAAGTGCATTTTTATGTATGCTAGGGTATTCTACTTTAGTAGTCAGAGAAAAAAGGGAAAAGTATTTTTCTGAAATGCAAATAAAAGTATATACTGTATATATGTTGACATAGCTCTGTTGAAATGTGCTGTATATTTAAGAGAATTTCTGCTGAACTCGTTGAACGATTACATGCCTTGATCCAGATATGGGATTGACTAGTTTGGTCTGGCGTAATCAGTGGGTAGAGAGGGTGCTGCTGCTAATCCATTGACACAAAGAAAGCAGCACAGTGTCCTGTGTAATATATTATCCCCCCTCTTCAGGTATGAACATTGTTGATGAAAGAAAGTGTTTTATCATTGGTAAGTAGGCATTGTTACTGTAAGTTAACTGTTAGGTTGAGTTAATTAATATGACAATGGCATGTTGAAATTAATCGTTGAAGTTTGCTAGTCACAGCCGCGGGTGTTTTATGCAAATGTTCGCTGAGCGTGTTTCGCTAGTCCACGTGCTCAGGACGTGTGGCATGACTGAATGTTACCTAGCTAAATACGTAGAAATGTTTGCGCACGAAAATATGAATATCTGAGTTTGTTTGAATGTTGCTAACTAGTTACTTAATAGCCCCTCAGTAAATGACTGCTGTGGTCCATTAATTTGTGTGAGGAAAGAAAAAGAGAACTATGTACATGAGGTATTCATAACCTAACTATGTGCAAGTGGTGTTAACAAAAGGAATGTCTGTTATTGCATACTAAAAAAGTAATATCTTGGTAAGCTGCAGTGGGAATAAGGTCAATAGAATTTAGTAATTTCAAGGGATCTCTATTGGAAATAGGATGGAATTCATGTGTATTGTTCTATTACCAACGTTTGTGGGCTATACATTATCATGACTTAATAGTAGTAAACCATTAATTAAAGGCATTTGTGACACTTATTGCAAAGTGTAAACCATATGATTAGTAATAAATGGATAATTAACGTTTGTAGAGTCTTCATTAGCATGACTTCATAGTTGTAAAGCATTACTTAAAGGCATTTGTGACACTTATTGTAAAGTTTAAACCATATGATTAGTAATAAATGGATAATTAACGTTTGTAGAGTCTTCATTAGCATGACTTCATAGTTGTAAAGAATTACTTAAAGGTATTTGTGACACTTATTGTAAAGTTTAAACCATATGGGTAATAATTAATGGATAATTAAAATTTGGAGAGTCTTCATTAGAAGGCCTTGATAGTAGCTAAGCATTAACTTAAGGCATTTAGTAAAATATTTATTAAATATTTCCTCACTATTTAATAATTGTACCATATGTGCACACAAGCATTAAGGTATAGGAGTAACTCAAAGATGAGTACATTCAAGTTTGTCCTCTGTTCTCAACCTGTTCTCAAGAGGAAGATGTGATGCTGGAAGATAAAGAAGTACGTGAAATGTGCAGTCTGAAAAAAGCTAAAATGCAATCTTTAGTTAATGTACGTATAGTTGTTTACTTCAACAGGAATAAACATGAACAATCACTTACTAAATGAATGTAGTAAATGTTAATGCATTTTAACTAATACATTACCTAACATTAATACTTACATGTATAACTGCCTTAGTTAATTTTAACAAAGATGAATACATGTTTATTAAGACCCTGTAACTCATGTTTGTTAATACTAAATCATTAGTAATGTCAATTAATGTACCCTTATTGTAAAGTGTTATTAAAATGTCCTTTAACATCACACAATATAACAGCATTTCGAAAAATTTAAATGTGTAAAAAAATGTTATTCAATAATTATTTTACATAAGATTTGGGTGAATACTAGAAGGCAGTTGAAACGTCAATTTCAGCCTGGGGGCTCTATGAACAATCGTTGGTGCAGCTACAGGACAAATGGGCTTCTGTCTTCTCTCTCAGGTCCACACTCTGGTCAAAGTTGCTGCTCAGATGATCAGAGCAGTTCTGCTGGGAACCTGTTATAAGAAAGAAAATAAAGGGCTTGGCACTACACCTAATCTTTCGTTGTTAAATGTTATTCATGCGGTTCCTAATTTGTTAAATTCTCCATTGTCAGGCTAAGTCTACATCAGTTGTAGGTAGTGCCTATAATCAATACAATTAAACTTAATTTGATTTTTATTACATTTTGATTTCAGTCATTTTAGAAAGTGAACCAAAACAACATTTTCCTCAGTGAAAAGAACTGAAGAGATTTGGAACTGGATCTAGAATGGTACAGTCGTTCATTGACTGGAATTCAAATGGATTTGATTCCTGTTGTGTTGGATAGAACATGATGCTGTCTTCAGTAACATATGATGTTGGATTTCCATTATAAACTCACCGTGGGGCCGGCAGTGGTAGCCGATGGTAACGGGGGCGGCCCTCAATGGAACACATCCAGGAAGACAACGCAGGACAGGCTCAACAGAGAAGCATTTAGACTAATGGCCTTCCAAAGTTACCTGTCTGTCCAGCTTCACCGACTCCAGCTTCATGCGACATTCTAAGACAAAGGGGTACAGTAATAATATGTCAAAGATGCAGTCTGTGCATTTTGTAATTTTGCATGAATAGGAAGTCTTCGAATGTATACGTTTTTCAAACAATTATACTTGGATGAAATCCGATGATATAATGCAAAATCTTTAGCAATCCGTTTTGGATTACGCACACTGCTCTAGAAAGTACTGTCTGAAATGATGAACATGGAGTGTCAAAAACAGTTTGCCCCAGACATTTGTTTGTCCAGTGGACTCAGATGGTTTCCACTATTTCAGCATTTCTTGCCCCCATGTATCATTTTCCAATTTGTTTTGTTCAAAAGCCTCAGACCACACACGGGTCGTATTCTGGGACCACCCAGAAATAAAAAGAAAATTATTACATATACTGGCTCAAATAATTAACTAGGCAAATGTTATAATATGAAATATTATTAAAGTGATGGAATGGATTAAAACCTAAAACTGGATAGCAGCGTATGCTGTGTGTTTATTCATTATATTTTGTTGTGATACAGCACAGACGATCATCGCCTAAGACTTACCAGACTTATCATGGCAGCTCACAGAGGCAAGTACCCAGGAATGGGCGAAGCTGACTGGGCTCTTGGTCTGACGACCACTGGGTGTACTATACTCCTGCCTGATTTCCCCATTGGCCTTTCCACAGATTCCACCAATCTTTCCCTTCATCCAGTCCACAACTTGAACCTGAGAGCCAAAACCATACAAACACTTAGAATGACTCCAGCTGAGGTTGTTGTGAACTATTTATATCCGTACAGCCACTTATATTTATTTTTTTGACATAAGATTCTCATCACCTTCCATGAAGTCTTATCAAAGTAGACTTCTTGGAGACCGTGGCTTGGGGCCTTCAGGGACAGGCCTTCACGCTTCTGCCTGATCTCAAAAGAACCTTTAAGTAAGAACAGAAATGTTAAATGTAAAGTCAGTATTCTAAAGTAGTTTAAGAGAGAATTTTCCACAATATTAGATAATTAGTCATTGTGATGATAATAAATAATGTGTTAGGAACATAAGTAGAAACCTGAGGGGTCCTGGTATGGTAGGTTGCTGAGGGGAATTTCCATTCCATTGACCTTCAGCATCACTTCATCGTTCTCAAGGTACAAGTCAACATCACTGGAAATGTCAAAAAAAACATTTGTATGTTATATTATTGGTGGAACAGATACTTATGTAAAAAGCTTGTGTTTCTAAAAGAATACTTGCATGTGAGAGATTTTCACATTGATCTGGTTTTCTTCAGTTGACTGATCCCTTTTCAGCAGAACCATGAATTTGAGCTCAGGGGTGGAATCCTGAGCCAAAACCTGGTAGCAAGAAAGTGGCATCTCGTTCTTGTATCTCCTGTTGTTAAATGTTGTCAAAGTGTCTCTGACCATGCTACATTGAGCTGGAAAACAATAAACAGACCTCAGATTCCTTGTACTTTTAACTTTGTAACATTCAACTTATTGTAACTGTATATATTAATATTGATTTCTGTTACCTGAGGTGCCTTCAGTAAACAGCGAGTGAATTTTGCTAATCATGTTGTCATCGAAGGGAGAAAGACCCGTCGCCGACTCAATAGGCAGAGGATATGGGAGGTTCAAAACCAGTTTAGACAGGGTCATCTGTGAAGTAGATAAACAGATACTCTTCAGAAACAGGAGAAATCTGGTGAAGACAGAACACAGAAGCAGAAAATAGTCGTGTGGGAGAAACATTGTGACATCCAGGGTCCTGTCAGACGTTGCAACCACAGTCAACTGAATCTGTTTCTCACTATTTTTTTTATTTTTTATTTGAACCAAACTAGCCAAGTAAGATGGAATGTACTCTGGGATGTACTCAGACATGCTAGAAGAGAAAGATAAATATATTAGAAATGGTTCTTGACTAGTCCCTTCAGATTATTAAATTACAGTATCATTATAAAGTTATACATTTAGACACATGGTAACCACAATCTTGACATAGCAAATTATACAGTAACAGTACATCTTGACAGAAAATTATACAGTAATCGTACATCTTGACATAACGCCTAACAGTTCTTGGGAACCTTAGGAAGTCTCTCCCAAGACACCCTCAAATGAGCTGCAGGGCTTTCACCAACAAGACCAGTCTCTGCAGTGATGAAGGTCTTATATTCCTTGCACTCTGCACCCCAAGCAATCTTGGCCTGATTAGGAGAACAAAGAGTGTAATAATGGTATAATACAATAGAGATTATTGTTAATACAGTAAACCACGTACAATGAGAAAACTTATATTGTAGAACCATCTATATATAATTGATCTCACATTGACTTTGTGTTTGCTGAGGAGAACACCATCAGTGCACAACTGCCAGTTGTCATCTTCAGCAATGGCAGCCAGAATGATCTGAAGTCTGGAAGTAGCTTTGTCCAAGTAAGCAGCCACCTGGTATCCTGCCTGCTTCTTGTCTTTTCTCACTGCACGGACCAGAATGACCACCTCAGGGGCAAGAGTCTGGCCAAGGAACTTGGTCTGAGAAGAGAAATTATTTTATTACTCTTTGCACTCTTTCTGGGTGAACAAAAGGAATTACAATGATCATCTTGACTCAAGTTGTGGTGTTTATATTTAACCTGATTGTAGATTTCCTGGAAGCTAGAGGCAGTACTCCTGCGTTTGGCGATGCTGGCTTTGGAGATTCCTCGAGAGACCTGAAAAGACAGAATAAAACAAATCATCTGGGATCATAAGGAAATACTTGTATATAAATATATCCATTCATTTCGTATACAATAATTTAAAGTAGATGTAAAACGATAAATACTCTACCTTGTGATTTCTGGTGAAATTGCAATTGTAATCCTCAGCCTGTTTAAGGAAAAAACATTTGAATATCAAATATCCACTATACATTATTCAAATCTATGTTTGCAAAAAGTGTTTGACACAACACTATCCTGACCATGGAGTGGCGAGAACTGGATGAGCTGGAGCTGGAGCTGGAATTGGACCTGGACATAGAGGAGCTAGAAAATCTGCTGCGCTGTAATTTGCTGGAACTTGAGCTACTGGAACTAGAGCTGCTAGACCTGGAGGAAGATCTGGTACTGTTCCTTAGACCAGGTACCAACATTTTTTTGAGCTTCAACAGGATAGGTTTTCCCTCTGGAGCATTTTCGTCATCGTTAATGGTGATGACTTTGATGATCTTTTTTGCAGCTTTGGGTCCAACTTGCACTTCAATCTCCAGTTTCTCTATGGCGGCTCCAGATGAAGCTAAATTGACAATTTAGAATCAGTGATCTCAGAAGATCTTTCCTGAAAAATAGCATCAATATAGAACATAATCAGATATCGTCGATAATCTGTGGTTTCACAATGCACATGTGAATCTAGTTTTGAATGAAAATGTCATCTAAACTCACCAAACATTGAGTATCGGAGTCTCCAGAATCAGTTATAGTTGATGTCTACCTGGACAGCTGTACACTTGTTGCTTTGTCAGGAATCAAGGGAGTTAATCTCTCAGCTTGGAGATCCTCCACATTTCTTGCTACTGCAAACGTCTCAACTCTGTTGAAGGAACATAGAATCTATTGTGGTGGCAGTGTTCTAAAATAAGAACTTTGACATCTATAGCAACCTTTTTGCTGACCAAGAAAACATTATACTTACTGAGCAGCAACAATGTGCTCAGGAGCAGAAACAGGCAAAGCCTCAATCTTGAAGTGTCCATTAGCGATGTCAAGTCTTGCTGTGAATTTGGCAGGGATAACTGTGTGGACCTTAGCTCTTGCTATCAGTGCTGCCTGGAGGAATTTGGTGTTCACTCCCATCACAGCAAATGTATGCATGGCAATGCTACAGGAAATGGAGAAGGTTGTTAAATTCACCAAGAATGGTAATGATATAATCATTAATACAGTAATACTAACCATGGTCTAACTTCAGCATGCAGCTGAATGTCTGTTTTCAACAGCTGGGCAATATTGAAGTTTTCAGGCAGAGCAGGTTTCATAGTTGCACGGACTATGAACATAAAGAATAAAACACATTGATATGGCAGACTGGAGATAGGAGGTAAGAAAGAAGTACTAATAACTACTATGATATGGTTACCATCGACAACTGCATTAGCAACAGCAGCAGTGTAGAAGCTGAGCTCCAAGGGCAAACCAACAGCGCTGGGGAAGATGCGACGCACTTCAGCGGCCAGCAGGGGCTTAGAATACTGGAGAGTAGTTCCAGACAGAACTGCCTTCAAGGCATTCTTTCCCATAGCCTGGACAGCAGGGCTGGTGACAAGCTGTGGGGAAATACTTTGTTAACTGTTTTCCTCCAGTTGGTAGGACAAGAGTAGATTAAACTATTCCATAAATACTGTAAAAGTTAAAATGAATCATTAGTTGTACCTGAATGGCCTGATCGACGAGGGCCTTGTCGATGTTTGCAAAGGCAATATCCTGTCCAAAGAACCTCACATAAAAGGTGGCCAGGGGCTTGCTTGGACTTTGGGACCTCCAGTTCATCAGCTGTTTACAAGTAAGTAAAGGAAACCTGATTGATCAACTCAGTTTAAGCGATTTGTATTCAGTGATCCTTGATACTCTACTTACAGCCTTAATGGCCCGCTTCATTTTAGTGATCCTGTCAACGTTTTCAGAATCAGTTGGGATTTTCATAAGAGCCTCCTGGATTCCTTCAGTTTTCACTCCAACCTGAGTGAGATTACATTCAAACAGATGAAATGTGTTTTAAAATTACTCTATTATAATTTCAAGGAACTTTGGAAACAATCTTTACCTCCAGGACGTCAGCAGCTGCTCCAGCAAAGTAGGAGCGAGCTTTGGCCACAAAGGCTTTAGGCAAAATGGTGGCAGCATCGTTGATGTACAAAGCGGTAGCAGCAGCTCCAACCCTCAGGGGACCTTTAAGAGTGAATACATGACTGTCAATGTCTTTGTTACGGTTTAGTGGATGGTATTATGGGTTTAGTCAGTGCTAACAAAGCAGTTTAAGAGGATTCCCTTACTGTAATAGGCATCCAGGTGCATGGCTTTACTGTAGCGATAGCCCAGTCTTTCAAATTTGTTGCTGAGGATCTTGACCGCAACATTGCAGGCAGCAGCACTAAATGAAGAAATACTAGGTCATTGTACATGATTAAATACAAACTCAGAGAGTTATAGTAAAGGTTGAAGAGTGCTCTTACACTGGGGCAAAGTCTGGGGCAGTGCTCCTGGTCAGGGACTTCATGTGAGAGTAGGTGAAACTAGCCACCTGCAGATTTTCTTCTGTCCTC
>JACXGI010019148.1:0-12419 GCA_016801175.1 Esox masquinongy
TATATATATATATATATATATATATATATATATATATATATACACACACACACACAGTGGATATAAAAGGTCTACACACCCCTGTTAAAATGCCAGGTTCTTGTGATGTAAAAGAATGAGACAAAGATAAATCATGTCAGAACTGTTTCCACCTTTAATGTGACCTATAACGTGAACAATTCAATTGAAAAACAAACTGAAATCTTTGAGGGGGAAAAATAATAAAATAAAAATATCACAATAACCTGGTTGCATTAGTGTGCACACCCTTAAACTAATACTTTGTTGAAGCAACTTTTGATTTTATTACAGCACTCCGTCTTTTTGGGTAGGAGTCTATTAGCATGGCACATCTTGACGTGGCAATATTTGCCCACCCTTCTTTGCAAAAGCGCTCCAAATCTGTCAGATTGCGAGTACATCTCCTGTGCACAGCCCGCTACAGATCACCCCACAGATGTTCAATTGGATTCACGTCTGGGCCATTCCAAAACGTTAATCTTCTTCTGGTGAAGCCATGCTGTTGTGGATTTGGATGTGTGCTTTGGGTCGTTGTCGTGCTGAAAGGTGAACTTCCTCTTCATCTTCAGCTTTGTAACGGACGCCTGAAGGTTTTGTGCCAAAATTGCCTACTATTTGGAACTGTTCATAATTCCCTCCACCCTGACTAAGGCCCTGGTTCCAGCTGAAGAAAAACAGCCCCAAAGCATGATGCTGCCACCACCATGCATCACTGTGGGTATGGTGTTCTTTGGGTGATGTGCCGTGTTGTTTTTGCGCCAAACATACCTTTTGGAATTATGGCCAAAAAGTTCAACCTTGGTTTCATCAGACCATAACACATTTTCCTACGTGCTCTTGGGAGACTTGATGTTTGTTTTTGCAAACTTCAACCGGGCTTGGATGTTTTTCTTTGTAAGAAAAGGCTTCCGTCTTGCCACCCTACCCCATAGCCCATTCATATGAAGAATACGGGAGCTTGTTGTCACATGTAGCACACAGCCAGTACTTGCCAGAAATTCCTGCAGTTCCTTTAATGTTGCTGTAGGCCTCTTGGAAGCCTCCCTGACCAGTTTTCTTCTCGTCTTTTCATAAATTTTGTAGGGACGTCCAGTCCTTGGTAATGTCTCTATTGTGCCATATTTTCTCCACTTGATGATGACTGTCTTCACTGTGTTCCATTGTATATCTAATGCTTTGGAAATTCTTTTGTACCCTTCTCCTGACTGATATCTTTCAACAATGAGATCCCTCTGATGCTTTGGATATTGGCAGGACCTGGAACACGCTGTCGTATACGCCGATCCAGAGCATCCCAAACATGCTCAATGGGTGACATGTCCGGTGAGCATGCTGACCATGCAAGAATTCCAGGAATTGTGTACAGATCCTTGCAACATGGGGCCGTGCATTATCATGCTGCAACATGAGGTGATGGTCGTGGATGAATGGCACTACAATGGGCCTCAGGATCTCGTCACGGTATCTCTGTGCATTCAAAATGCCATCAGTAAAATGCACCTGTGTTCGTTGTCCATAACACACGCCTGCCCATACCATAACCCCACTGCCACCATGGGCCACTCGATCCACAACGTTGACATCAGCACACCGCTCACCCACACGACGCCACACACGCTGTTTGCCATCTGCCCCGTACAGTGAAAACCGGGATTCATCTGTGAAGAGAACACCTCTCCAAAGTGCCAGACGCCATCGAATGTGAGCATTTGCCCACTCAAGTCGATTATGACGACGAACTGCAGTCAGGTCGAGACCCCGATGAGGACGACGAGCATGCAGATGAGCTTCCCTGAGATGGTTCCTGACAGTTTGTGCAGAAATTCTTTGGTTGTGCAAACCGATTGTTGCAGCAGCTGTCCGGGTGTCTGGTCTCAGACGATCTTGGAGGTGAAGATGCTGGATGTGGAGGTCCTGGGCTGGTGTGGTTACACGTGGTCTGCGGTTGTGAGGCCAGTTGGATGTACTGCCAAATTCACTGAAACGCCTTTGGAGACGGCTTATGGTAGAGAAATGAACATTCAATTCACGGGCAACAGCTCTGGTGGACATTCCTGCAGTCAGCATGCCAATTGCACGCTCCCTCAAAACTTGCGACATCTGTGGCATTGTGCTGTGTGATGGAATTGCACATTTTCGAGTAGCCTTTTATTGTGGCCAGCCTAAGGCACACCTGTGCAATACTACTGATCAGCATCTTGATGTGCCACACCGGTGAGGTGGATGGATTATCTCGGCAAAGGAGAAGTGCTCACTAACACAGATTTAGACAGATTTGTGAACAATATTTGAGAGAAATAGGCCTTTTGTGTACATAGAGAAAGTCTTAGATCTTTGAGTTCAGCTCATGATGAATGGGGGCAAAAACAAAACTGTTGCGTTTATAATTTTGTTCAGTGTATATACAGTTGTGTTCTAAATAATTGCAGTGTGTTTAAAAAAGTGAGTAAAGCTCACAATCCTCATAATAGCTTTTATTTCCATACACGCAAATGCGTTGGGAACACTGCACATTCCATTCCAAATCAAAACATGAAGAATAAATTCATGAAATATGTTATTACTTTACAGAAAGTGAAGAAAAAGGAATGTTAGGCTGTTCAAAAAAAATAGCAGTGTCTGCATTTGTCTCTACAAACTCAAAAGATTTACTGTATAAACTGAAAAATGCTTGAAGATTTAGCCTTCCTGTGAATCACTGAAATAATATTTAGTTGTATAACCACTGTTTCTGAGAACTGCTTCCCATCTGTGTTGCGTGGAGCCGACCAACTTCTGGCACCTGTGAACAGGTATTCCAGCCCAGGACGATTGGACTACATTCCACAGTTCCTCTGAATTTCTTGGTTTTGCCTCAGAAACAGCATTTTTGATGTCACCCCACAAGTTTTCTATTGGATTAAGGTCCGGGGGGCTGGCCACTCCATAACGTTAATCTTGTTGGTCTGGACCCAAGATGCTGCTCGCTTACAGGTGTGTTTGGGGTCGTTGTCTTGTTGAAACAACCATTTCAAGGGCATTTCCTCTTCGGCATAAGGCAATATGACCTCTTGAATTATTTTGGTGTATTCAAACTGATTCATGATCCCTGGTATGTGATAAATAGGCCCGACACCATAGTATGAGAAACATCCCCATATCATGATGCTTGCGCCACCATGCTTCACTGTCTTCACAGTGTACTGTGGATTGAATTCAGTGTTTGGGGGTCGTCTGACAAACTGTCTGCGGCCCCTAGACCCAAAAAGAACAATCTTGCTTTCATCAGTCCACAAAATGTTGCACCATTTCTCTTTAGGCCGGGCAATGTGTTCTTTGGCAAATTGTAACCTTTTCAGCACATGTCGTTTTTTCAACAATGGGACTTTGCGGGGGCTTCTTGCCGATAATTAGCTTCACAAAGGCGTCTTCTAGTTGTTACAGTACTCACAGGTAACTTTAGATCTTCTTTGATTACCCTGGAGCTGATCATTGGCTGAGTCTTTGCCATTTCGGCTATTCTTCGATCCATTCGAATGGTAGTTTTCTGTTTTCTTCCATGTCTTTCTGGTTTTGGTTGCCATTTTAAAGCATTCAAGATCATTTTAGCTGAGAAGCCTATCATTTTCTGCACTTCTTTATATGTTTTCCCCTCTCCAATCAACTTTTTTATCAAAGTACGCTGTTCTTCTGAACAATGTCTGGAACGACCCATTTTACTTAGATTTTCAGAGGGAAATGCACTATAACCAGCATGTACAACATTTGCTGCCTTTGTCCTTGAATAAGGGCCACCTGTTTGACACCTGTTTTTTAATAGAATGAATGACCTCACTGCTTGAACTCCACACTGCTATTATTTTGAACACGCCTCTTTCAATTATTGATTCAATTACACAGAATCAGCAGCATGCATGTCATGTCATGTCTGTTGGGTCTGTTGGTTTTCTATTACTCTACTACACCTACTAGTAAATTATTAGCCATGTCGAAGTATAATTTCTACCAAAAACAGTGATTGATCTGGTAAGTGATGTTGGACTGCTATTGTTTTGAACGCAACTGTGTATGTATATGATTCAATATGTAATCGAAGTCTGTATCAAATTAGGGACCTTGTGAATCAGAATGGAATCAGATGCGAAATTAGTGCCAATACCACAAAACATACACTGCAAACAGTGCACAACAGCAAACATGTTGTTCTAAAAGTGCAACATTGAAAACAATGCACTTGATATCTGGAGCAGTACGATAAATATTTGGAACCCCGTTTTACACTGCAAGCTCATTTTTTTTAAGTTTGAATTTTGGGTGCCAACTCACTTCTACCAAGGTTGAGCATTACCTGCTGAACAAAGTTGAAAGTGTTTTTCATGTACTTGGGGTAGTCCAGGGCATAAATCAGTCAGAAAAGGAGACAGAAGGCCTGAGGCAGGTTGGCCAGTTCATCCATCACCACACTACCTTCCAAGACGATCGCAACTCTGGATGGGTTGAGCTGAGGATTTTCTTGAACAACACTGAGGATTCCCACTGGAGTTTGACTGTACAAGTCCTAGTCAGTTACATCCTAAGAGCAAGAAACAGATTGATAAGGAGAGGATATAATCATGCCAGTTAGATAATGCTGTGTTGGCCACCAAAAAGTACCACCGAGTTATTATATTGAAAAGTGTTGTAATAATATAAACTGCATTGAAAATAATTATTAAAAAGGACAATACCGGTCTTAAATTGACTTTTTGTCTGGGAACAGTTTTTCACATCTTTCTAGCACGACTGGGACTGAAAGTGGGTAAACTCTCCTTAACTGCCAATCTACAAAACCATATTTGGTGTCCAGATTTGCAACCAGTTTTGTAATGTACAGATCCAAATATGGCAGTTGACAAAAAGTAAATTGTCAAAACTTAGTTTTGTCCTTTAATCTCAAAGTGTTTCCCTTCATTTGTACTGCCACAGCAAAATAAAATAAACGGCCCCTCCCTATTGCCACATCTCACATTAGCTGAAAGTGATTTGACAGACATTGACAGACAGACACACACACACACACACACATGAAAAGAGAGAAGCAAGAATCCAAGACTGTCTAATGTTAATTTGAGCCCATTTTTACTGATTATAGTCCAATCTTTTCAGTTTATGATGTGTCATAAATCAATAATGCAGATATTCAAAAATGTGTTAGTTAAAATTTGTTTGGCCATAAAATAGATGTCCAAATCTGGCAAAACACTGAAAATTAGTAGCAGAGAGTCTTAAAGGCTTAAAATTAAATAAATAACTATGCACCTGCAACATTTACAACAAATTGAGTTACTTATGGAGCAGGTCTTGAAAAAGGCAGAAGGATCATCCCCCAAGATGCCCACGAAGCCCCCGAAGACCAGCTCCCGAAGACTAAGGCACCTGATGTCTGTAGGCTCAGTAGTCTGGAAGATAGTGGACATAGAATACAACACAGTTTGTTAAGGATTCTTGCATGTATTTATCAAATACATTCCAGAACTTCCCCAGTTTTTTATGACTTTATTGCAAATTTCCAGGACTGGAAAGTACAGGAGAGGACATGACATGAAAGAAAAAGGAAAGAGGAAAGGGACAGGACAGAAGGGTAAAGGACAGAAGAGGAGAGATGAAACAAGAAAAGAGAGCAAAGCAGAGAGGACAGGAGAAGAGAAAAAGGAGACAAGAGATGAGGAAAGGAAGAGATTAAAAAATGGAGAGGAAAAGAGGTGTGAAAAGAGGAAAGGATAGAGGAGTGCAAAGGAGAGAAAAGATGAGGAGAAAGGAGAGAGGAAAGGAGAGGAACAGAGATACAGGGGAAGAGAGGGAGTAGACAAACCCACCTTTGTTTGACGTAAAAGCTCAGCCAAAAGCTGGCCGGTGAGGCCCTTCTTCCTAAAGAGGCCAATCAGACTTGGAAAGAAACGGTCTAGTGCATAAAAAAGTTCTCTCTGAGATTTTTCCCCACC
The DNA here is from genome assembly GCA_016801175.1 of Esox masquinongy. NCBI lineage: Eukaryota > Metazoa > Chordata > Actinopteri > Esociformes > Esocidae > Esox > Esox masquinongy. Next base: position 5,982 of record JACXGI010019148.1, read on the forward strand.
ACTCTGTTGAACTCGTAACACACCTGAAACATAGCAAACCATGTATAAGCCAATGGTCAAATGGCTCCATCTGTGACCCTCAACACTACTTGATTTTGGTCACTCACCGTTAACCACTCCAGGGTGGTCATATATAAAAATCCTCTACTGAAAATGTTATACAATATTACAGTTAGAAAACACAAGGCCATAAAGTTTTTATATACTGAAAACATCATACAAACCTGGCATTCTGTGAAAAGAGCTGGCCATCGATGGGAGACTTGTCTTTGACAAATTATTTTCTCTGAAGGGCAAATGTCATGTCCATCTCTTAACAAGGGATACATTTGGCTTTGTCTTCACCATTTCATTAACCAGAACCTGATGAGCTTTTTCCAGGTTGTGGGCATCCATCCCCTCTGGATATTCAGGTAGGACATGTATTTCCCCTTTCTTTGGCTTCTTAATGTTTTTGCTGGGAGGGTCGCCATTTGTAGTGTACCTTCCACGTTTACCAGCGTTGACAGTGACATCAAGTTGACCCAGCTGGCGCATTTTGGTTCTATAATTACCCATCTTGAACTTTAGGCTGTTCTTCCATCCATCACAGCCAGAGGATGACCCTGATTCTTTAAGATATGGGTGTGTTTGTACTAAAGCTTTTTTCAACATCTTCAAAATCTTCCTTTGTTGGGTATGCTTTAAATGCATACATGGTCTCTGCCAGTTTCTCAAGGATATCATGTTTCAGCTCCTTTGTCACCTTGCATCCCTGAGATCCAACAGGTTACCTAGACGGAGTCTATATTCAACATCAAAAGAACATTTGGGAATGTTAAATACCTCTGGCCACTGAAAACTTCTAGCCAGGGAGGAGTTGGACAGGATCTCAGTGTCGGCCTGGCTGCATGTGTGACTACATGAGTCAATTTGTGCAGTGACTGGTATGATTTTGATGGTTGGCTTTTCTGGGAGCTCAGGTAGATCTGTAAGGTTACATAGTTCATTGTTAAATTCAGGATCTTGGTATTGTAAGGCGCAGTTGTAGTTTGCTTGCAGAGTGCCTTTGAGCCAGCCAATCAAATCTTCAAGTGTGTCAGGCCGTGTTGTCATTTTCATCTTTCTTATATCTCCCTCGCAGACAATAACTCTGATGATTAATTTCTGATGCACAGCCATTTGGGTAAAAATGATAGACAGGTATTTAGCAAAAAACATATCGTCTCAGTGTTACCATGAGTTCTACTTGTACCCTGTATGCTGACACTGGAAGGACATCATTCAACTCTGACATTTTAACCACACACATAGAGGGGACATCACTACAGAGAAGTTGGTAAGATCTCAAATGCACACAGAACCATGCTGTCATTTTCTGGCAGACAAACAGATTTTCTGTATTAGCTGTAACAATCTTTTCAATCTGGGCAAATTCTGGGAGACATGAACATGAGCCAATAGAGCATCATGCCTGCAGGGCTGGCCCGTGGCATAGGAAGAATAGGCAAATGCTAGGGGCGCCATCCATCCATAGGGGTGGCCAAATGAGATTATTTTTACTTTTACTATTTTTAACTAATACTAGTTTCATACTATTAATTTGAAATATTACAAAAGAGCACAAGCCCCCACGACAACATAACTACATAGCTTATTAGGCCATATTTTCTGTGTTGCCCGCAGCGTCTCCCCCCCACTCTCATAGTTAGACTTACCTGATTGTGGGGGATGGGCGAGTTCAGTTATCTGAAGTAGTGAATGTCACTGAACGTGAAACATTATAAATTAGCATCAGTAGCCTACTTCAAACAATGTCTACGACTAAAACCCTCTGATGCCCAGGGAAGAAAAAAAGAGGAAAAACGGGATAAGGACAGAGGTAATGTGATAAATGAATAGTTTATCTACTTAGTAGTTATCGTTGGAGAAGTGTTACTGCTAGCTAGCTTACTTTGGACGATATTAGTAACTTTCGCTAATTTAAATAGCTACCTAGCTAGAGTTAATGTCAGCTACTTTTACCTTAAATTTATTAGGGAATTGTTGAAGTACGACCTAAAGTACTTCCCCGAGTTGGTTAATGAGAAGAGATCAAGAGACAAACTCGTATTGCCGGCAATTATCTTTATTTACCTATACAAATATATCTGGAGACAGTGTGGCACCCAGTCCAACAGAGTCTGACACAATAACAGCACACACAATTTTTATAGCATAAGCCCCCACCCTTGTTTCCTGTTTTTCTGCTACTTCTCATCCTTATCTGGGTCAGGGTGCAATGTATGTTGTTCAATACATATCTGGTCAGTAACTGCCGTCTTCTAGTTTCCTCGTTGTCTTCTTAACCAATCAACTTCTAGCTATAGCATCTTCTCCCTTACATGGCATTTAACTTATCCACTCCAGGATGCAAAGCGGTCTATTAATGTCCCCAACTGCCTAACCTGATTAGCATAATGTCACACCACACTCTAACACAGTTACATTGTATCTTAGTTCTACTTTGCCTTTAGCAGGATTATATAGTATCTTGATGCTACTGCCCCACAGAATGTTGGAAAGATATTTCAAGTGTTTGTGGAATAACCTAACCTGTAGCATAATTTTGAGAAATACACTTTCTTTTAAGTGTGCAGCATGAACCATCCACTGTCTGCCTCAAGAAACCAGGCATAGGCCTACATTTTATTAACATCTTAGCTAATCTAGTTAGTCAATGGTAGCCCTGCTTTGTAAAAGTCAATTAAAATGCTTTTCCTTTCCCATTCCCATTTGTAATTAATAGTTGTAAGCCTTTGCATTTTCATGTTTTGTGCATGAATGCTAGGTGTAATTACTTGAGAATGTTTGTTATTATATTATTTATTGCTATTTCTGTTTAGGCTATAATGTGGCTTTAGTGCTATTATTGTATAGTTTCACCATCAGCAGCTTTTTTGTTAATATAATGTAACACCCAATGATCACATTCTCCCCTTCTCTCTTCAGATGCACTTTTGAAATACTTGAATGCCACCCCTGCAAATCCTGGGCCATCAACAGACACCATCTCTACCTTAGCACAGCCCCGTGATGCAGCATCAAGTGCTCCTGTCCCCTGTACTTCAGCACAGCCCAGTGAGGCAGTATCAAGTGCTCCTGTCCCCTCTACCGCAGCACAGCCCAGTGATGCAGCATCAAGTGCTCCTCTCCCCTCTACCTCAGCACAGCCCAGTGATGCAGCATCGAGTGCTCCTGTCCCCTCTACCTCAGCACAGCCCAGGTGATGGAGCATGAAGTGCTCCTGTCCCTGCTACCTCAACACAGCCCAGTGCTGCAGCATTGTGATGAACTCCTACTAAGGAAGGAAACACAATTACAGTTTATTATATAATATTTGCAAATAGAGACAGAAAGACACTAACACAAGATCAGTGAGTCTGTCTGAAGAACAGTTCAGAAAACCTCCTTTTTGTATAGATAAGAAAGTGTTACAACATCTCACAAAATAACTGACATTTAATCAATACATGTTAATCTTGTCTAAACCAGTTAGGTTTATTCCTCTTATCAGTTTCTCTCTCCACCCAAGGTTCACCCAAATGCAGGTTGCCTACCTGCGTTTTACAAATACTTCTTGAATTCAATTGTCCACCCATGTCTTGTCCCACTCTTAATTGCAACACCAAGAACATATCTAGCATTTTTCCTACTTGGCTAAATACAGATTTGGTACCTTTCTAATTAGCCCAATACTAAACCAGTAATTCTTTACTCCCCTATACATCTGTAAAAGGCACTAATACATTAGTTCAACAAATTTCTATAACAGTCGTCCCGTTGACACCAGAACAACCCTAGGTGTCAATCCTTAAACAATTTATTCATGAATAGACAAGCATCAAATTAACGGGCCTCAGGCCGCTACTATCAATACTCTATACATCGTGGTCATCTATGATATCATCATTCCAATAATTAGGGAACGGAAACAGGCCTGGAATGCATCTGGACCAGTACCTGTGCTGTAACCTTATAAGCACACACTTTTATTAAACATGATAATAACATACAACAAATAAGCAAAAAGGCAATAACATCAAATATAGCAATTAACATCTTGAATATTGGCATTCCCCAGGGACCAACCATAGAGGATTACCCTGAGAATGGATCCCATCCATGGACATTGTCGAGCTCTGCAATTCCTTTATTGGTTTTATGCACCAAGTTAATAACTTTGTCTGATGCATCAGAAATAAAAGTACAGCATTCTGGCCCAACCACCTTGCAGACATCGCCTTGTGAGGCCAAGACCATATCTAACGCCATTCTATTTTGTAATGCAACGGAACGAGTTTCTGCGAGCTCTTTGCCTATAACAGTCCTTATCTGTTGTGGTCATTTGTGCCGTCACCATGGTCCAACCATGTGTCCACCAGTCTGCTACTGTAAATGGGATAGGGATTAACATGAGGGAACGTTTAGATGTTGGTATGTGTTGACAAATCCAACAATTAGTCAGGTTCCTGTGTTTTGCATAATCAACCATTATCCTAAGGGTTATGTTATCTGGTTCTAAGACACTCTTCTTACCCTACCTGGCTTAGGACGACTTGACACAGGTGTAGGAACTATTGTAGTATGTGTGACTGTTATAGGACATTCCATAGTGGGTCTGCCTATGGGGTGGTCAGGTGGTCTGCAAGGGGTGTTGTCGTCTTTATCACTGAAACACCAATAATCCTGGATTACTCCTAGATGTTTGGAAATGTTAACAGTACAATAATTATTATAACATCTCCACCTATTCACATGGTTGGGAAAATAGTATGAGGAGGGGAACATAGCGCTCTCTCCTGTATTTAGGTGGGTCTTTCAACACTGGGCTTGTCAGTACATGGCAATATCCATCAGGGGGCAGTTAATCTTGTCACAAGAGATTGACATAGTTTGTTAAAATTTGCCTCCTACCGTACATGTATGTCATTTGGGCCTTTTCTCATGGTGTAGAAATGTCTCTTTCCTTGCTTCATTATGTGTCATTTTTACAATCTGTCTTATCCTAGTGTGGTGTGAAGGGCCACACTATCGGGATGACAACGACAATACTTAAAATCAGCAGGCACCCGATGGTGCATTTCATTCCTCCGATCCTCCTGAAGGGGTTCCGTGGTCCTTGTCTCTCTGGCGCCATGGTCGCAGGATGTGTTGGAGTATAGAGGGCACTAGCACTTGTCTCACGCCGCCCTTGTAAGGTAAACATCAATTTTACCCTTCCTTTTGCTGTATCTTCTGACGCTGGAGCCTTCTTGCAGTGTGTGGCTTGGACCCAGGTTCCACTTTCAGCTACCTTGACAGCAGACTCAGTTGAACCTGGTGTAGACCCAACCAGCCTAACACGCTCCAGTGCTTTTTCTTGCAGTCCTTGCTGACTACCCAATATCCAGGCTCGATATGGGCCTCAATGGGTGTGGGAAGGGCTGCTCTCATGCTCAGATGCCTGTTTCCAGTTGGTGGCATAATGTCACGGAAAGGGATTTGTGATGTTGAACATATACCTGTTGAACATACTGTTACACAAACGGTTAAGGCCGGGCAACAGCCCATCAGACTATCATTCACTGGGTATTGTCTTGTCAACTCCCAAGGAATGGAGACAATAGATCAGTCCTGAGAACTTGTTGATATCAGAAGTTCCATCATTAGGGTGAAACCTACGCCTTAACAAGGCAAGTTTCCCTTAATAGTTTCATTCAGTTTAGATCCCCATGTGTGACAGCTAACATCTCTATGGTGGGGCTGAATTGAATAAACAAACATTCTCGATGCAAGAAATGCTTCAAGCCCTGGTTCACAAGCGTGACAAAACAAAACAGGTTATCTCCACTGATGCCTAATAAAAACATGTTATGTACCGATACAATAACCTTGATAAACGCATCCAAGTATACATTGGATAAGAAAAAAACGTAAATCGACATGAGAATCCTTGTGCACAGGACTACAAAAATCATACACAAAACAACATAGGCCAAATGAACCAACACAAAACAGACTATTGCCCGGGGCTTGGGGAAAACATAGGTGCGTGTGCAAACATCTCAACAACCTCATTTCTGTTATGGGCTGTCGCAATCATTTGTATGACAACAATCTTTTGCACAATACCTAGATCCCAAAATCATTTGCTTCCTACCTGAATAAGGGAGGTTTATGCGGATGTTAAAAACGTCTCAACCCTGTTGAGAATTGTGCAGCTATGCAAAACGGAATGTTGTAATTATTTCAATCAATCAATCAATCAAATTTATTTATAAAGCCCTTTTTACATCAGCAGTTGTCACAAAGTGCTTTTACAAAACACCCGGCCTTAAAACCCCAAGGAGCAAACAACAGTAGTGTTGAATTTCAGTGGCTAGGAAAAACTCCCTAAGAAGGCCGAAATTTAGGAAGAAACCTAGAGAGGACCCAGGC